>MU227110.1:979642-1043365 GCA_018584345.1 Thuja plicata
GGAAGAGATAGAGAAGCCGATCAAGGAGCTTCTAGATATGGGGCACATCAGGCCCAATTCCAGCCCCTTTGCTTCTTCAGTAGTTTTGGTGAAGAAGGATGGTACTCTTTGCATGTGCATTGACTACTGTGCACTCAATAAGAGAACCATTAAGAATAGGTATTCCATCCCCCGGATTGGTATATTTTTCAAAGATAGATCTTCGATCAGAATACCATCAAATACGTGTCCGTGAGGAGGATGTTCATAAGACAACATTCAGATGTCATTACGGGCACTATGAGTTTGTAGTGTTGCCATTTTGGCTCAGTAATGCACCTGGTACTTTCCAATCATGCATGAATCGTATATTCAAAAAGCAGTTGCGCAAGAGTGTCTTTATGTTCTTTGACGATATTTTGGTCTTCAACAGAACATGGGAGGAGCACTTACAACACTTGGATGTGATTCTTAGCATTATGGAAGAACAATCTCTATTTGCGAAAGAATCCAAGTGTGAGTTTGGATTGACTGAGATTCTCTACCTGGGGCATGTGATAGGGGCAGACAGAGTTAAGGTTCACCATGAGAAAATTTAGGCAATTCTTGATTGGCCACCATCGAGGAACGTGTCAGATTTGAGGGGTTTCCTTGGTATGTTCGTATTACAGGAGGTTCGTGAAGGGATTCTCTCAGACAACAACCCCCTCATCGATCTCACTCAGAAAGGGACTTTCAGGTGGACAGATGAGGCAGAGGTAGTCTTTGACAGGCTTAAGACAGTCATGAGTACTTGCCTGGTTCTAGCGTTTCCGGACTTCTCTCGTCCCTTTGTTATAGAGTGCGATGCTTCAGGGAATGGGATTGGTGCAGTGTTGATGCAGGATAGACACCCCATAGTATACGAGAGCATGAAGCTTAAGGACAATGAGAGACTATATTCTACTTATGACAAAGAGATGCTTGCCATTATGCACGCCTTGGCTAACTTCAGACAGTACCTAGTGGGTGACAAGTTTATAGTTAAGACAGACAACAACAACTTGCGCTACTTCTTAGAACATAAACAATTGAACGAAAGACAACAAAAGTGGGTTAGTAAAATCCAGGCATATGATTTTGACATTGAGTATGTCAAAGGGAAAAATAACATTGTGGCTGATGCACTTTCCAGGAGACCTCCAGTAGCGGCTTGTTGTGCTCTATCAGAGATCTCTGCAGATTGGAAGTCTCATTTGTTGGTTGAGTATTCTAAAAATACTCAAGCTTGTCATATTTTGGATGGTCAGCTCTAGGATAGCAGGTACAAGGTACTCGATGATATTATCTTCTACAAGGATCGGATCTACCTAGTACTAGGATCTAAACTTAAGGCTAAGGTGATGAATGCGGTTAACGATGCGCCAACAGCAGGGCATCCAGGGTTTTTTAAAACCTACAGGCAGGTCAGAGAGAGGTTCTCATGGAAGGGCCTCAAGGACGATGTCCTTCAATATGTCAGAGAGTGCCAAACTTGTTAGATTAACAAGTCCCAGCACGAGCATCCCGCCGGCTTTTTGCAGCCCCTTCCTATTCCAGCGGAAAGATGGGAGGGTATTTCGATGGATTTTATTACAGGGTTGCCAAGAGTGCAAGGCAGGGATAGCATCTTTGTGGTGGAGGACAAACTTACTAAATTTGCTCACTTCTTCGCTATTGCTGCAGATTTGTCAGCTTCGCAGGTAGCTGAGCATTTCTTCCGAGAGATTTTCAGATTGTATGGTCTCCCCAAGACCATTGCGAGCGACAAAGATAGTAAGTTCCTCAACACCTTTTGGCAGGAATTATTCAGATTGGCAGGCACCGAGTTGACTCCCAGCACCAGTTACCACCCACAGACAGATGGTCAAACGAAGATTGTGAACAAATGGGTGGAGGGTTATCTCCAACATTATGTAGCGGAACAGAAGAGGGCCTGGGTTAAATGGTTGTATTTGGGGGAGTTTTGCTACAACTCCACCTATCACATGACTATTGGCATGTCACCGTTTTAGGCTCTCTATGGCAGCGAGCCTCTTTCATTTATAGACTTAGCTCTACTGGACAACAGGGCACCGATTGCGAGAGATTGGTTACAGGATCATCAAGATATTCTTAGATCTCTCAGGGAGAACATTCAGAGGGCACAAAATCAACAAAAGATGTATGCTGATTGACATTGGATAGAGCGGAGATTCGAGTCGGGAGATATGGTCTACCTTCGTCTTTAGTCGCACAGGAAGAGTTCTTTGAAGAAGAGTGGGTCAGAAAAGCTTAAGCCCCAATTTTATGGTTCCAATCGCATTTACAGGAGAGTTGGTGACATGGCTTACGAGCTCGAGCTACTAGCAGACAGTAGGATTCACAATGTTTTTCATGTGTCTTGCCTCAAGAAGGCGATTGCGCAATAGATAGTTCCTTCAGTTGGATTACCTCCGCTTGATGAGGAAGGTAAATTGGTTTTGGTTCCAGCTGAGGTGATTGAGGTTAGAGAAAGGAAACCGCGGAACAGGGCTATCAGAGAGTATTTGATTCGCTGGAAGGAATTACCTATTGAGGATGCCACTTGGGAGGGTGAGTCTATTCTGCAGCATCCTGTGTTGAGATAGCTTGAGGGCAAGCAATCCCGGGAAGGGAGGATTGTAATGTCCCCTTCTCCGCGATAGGCCATTATGGCGCCTGATTAGTCTATCACCCCATCCAGATAGACTAATTGCTACTTCTAGAAGATGCTAGCCAATCACGGGCTTCAGTTGGGTGTATTTTAAATGTTTGGGACCTTTTTTCCATACTTAAGTCACTTTATTTTATAAAGTGAGATTATAAAGTTACTTTATGACTTAAAGTCATTTTATTTTAAAAAGTAACGTAAAGTGACTTAAGTGTTTGCACTTTATCCCACATTGCTAAGTTTGCTATGCTTTCCCTCATATTGAGGTTATAAAAGCATGAAGTTCTTCTTGGGAAAAGGACCATGAATTTTATAAAAACAAGATAAACAAATCTGGTTGCTTACGTGACTGGTTATTCTCTAATGATGCAAACCCTTGAGAGATTTAGGGAGGTGGGACGCAAACCTAGCCTTCTTCATTTGGGTGGATTCACACAGAGTCCATATTTGCATCGAAAAAGGTGAACTTGTGAGTTGCAGTTTATTGAGAGCTCATCTCAGATTTTGGTTATTGTATTATTGTTGTAATAACCATAGAGGAGAATTCAGCTAAAACGCAGGCAGTTGAGAGCATTGTGAAACTTCATGGGTGGGGAATGACTAGCATTATCGCTGGATTCTCATTGGAAAATCGTGCTCATACATACTCAGCATTGTATTAAGACAGAACACACCTATCTAGTCAGCGTGGGGAGGTGTACATAGTAGTTAACGGGCTGCCTTTGTGTGTTGCTGTCGAACACACTGTGTGTGGTTGGGAACGTAGGAAGTTCAAAGGTAAGGTGAAGGCTACTGGCTGAGGTGGTTGGTATTACACTGGCCCTCATTAAAGGAAGACGTATCTTTACAAATCCAGCACTGTACGTGGATTGAAAGGCACTCTTCCCTAGCCGTGTGAGGAGGACCTCATATCATTAGTCGAACGCATGAGACTCATTGTTGCTTATTCGTGCCACAAAAAACTTGAACGCTACACGACACCCATTACCTTGGTGTTAGCTGTTGGCGTATAGCCTAGGCGTGAAGTTATTAGAACACAGTTCAGTCGCATTGCCTGTTACGTTTGGACCAGCCGGAAGTGCACACGGGTGCTGGTGTATTTGCGGGAGGAGGATAAGTTACCAGCCACGGGCTTGTGCTTGTGTATTAGCACATTATAAGCTACAGCCACAGGCCTGAATCGTGGATAGGCAGGTGTAGGAGAGCTGTTACAGCAGCGTTTGAAAGTGACTTCTAGTCTTAGCAAGAGAGCAAGGAGCTACGTCTGTTCCCAGCATTCCTATATAGGCGTCGATATCATAAAGTTCAACAAGTAACTCGTTCTTCCCTCCTATTGTTTCAGACATTTCAATTAGAAGTTTACCTCAGTATTGTTTTGTAAATGAATGCAAGGCAAGTGTTTGCTGTAATTACAATTTTCAGACTTGCTATCATTTCACTCTTAGTTACCGATGCAGGCCTCCAGACGCTCGATGCAGGAGCGGATGCGGGCCAAGGCGGAATCGGGCACAGATGCCCTATGGATGCCACTCGGATTCGCATCACAGCATCCAGAATAAATGCAAGCAAAAATTAATATTATAGTGTGGCAAAAAGTTGAGTTTTGTGTGTTTAGGGCATCGTCTCCCATGCGCGGATCACAAGTTAAATTTTCATCGTCTCCCATCAGGCGCGGATGCCGCCCGGATGCCCTGTTGTAATATTATTTGGATTTCTTAACTTTTGGTAGGATAAATGACTCGATTAATATTATCGCCGCTGGTTATATATTTGAACCTTATATTAACGACTATACATTAGATAATTATACTTGGCCCTGCAATATTTCATTAATGAAATATTTCATTTCATAAAAATAATTCTTTATATTGCTCTTGTGAACCATTAATATTATTTATTCATATAAACTTTTAATTAAAATTTCCCAAATTTTACATATTTAATTTAATGTTATTTTACTTGTTTATTATTATTTATTTTTAGTATTAACATTTAATAATAAACAAATTTAAATATTTAAATAAATTAAAAATTAATTTTATAAACTTATCAATTTAATGTATATTATTTTAGACTTAAGATATATATATATATATGTGAACGCATCCAAGATTCCAAACGCATACGCATCCCCCAAAATTTTTTTTTCACGCATCCGCGCACCCGCATCCCGCATCCGTACCCGCACCCAAATCGGTAACTTAGATTTTACTGTGTTGTCAAAATATCTGGAGTAGTTCATGCTGTATTTTAAACAAAAACTATGAATGTCATTGCGCACAAGTTTTGTGATTAATTCTCAGTATTGATTGGAGGGAGTAGATTAAAATATTGGTGAAAAGTTTGTGGTCACCATAGTCAGGGATATTACAACCCAGCATAGAGTCTCTGTGATTGTGTACATGCAGCAGTTTCTTTTTAATTGATGCCAAGTTTTTCTTTTCTTTTTTTTTTCAGTTAAATATATAAAACGTCATTTAAACTAAGAGCATCATGTTTTGAAAATTTTAGAGGTTTGGCTGTGTATACATTAGAGTTGGTAAGACCATCTTTATTTAATGCATGTTAATTGTTATTGTTATCTCTTGAAGCCTATAAATATGTACAGGGTTGGATGGGTACAGAAAACGAACAGCATTGTGGATCCATTGTTGTTGATAGATATCAATTTGGACATGTGAGCATAAAATGGGGTTCAATATGAAATTTGAGCTTTACCTAAACTTCCATGTAGTTATGCATTGAATTTTGTGCAATATTTCCCAATGAGATTTGAAGGGTTTTCTAGCAAATCTATACTGCCTAGAAATATTGTTATTTTTTGCTATTGTTTCGTTTACTAGCGTAATCACTTATTTAGAGTCTCAAGAGTGCATGTTTTTAACACTTTATTTTCATCCTTTAGATTGATGCTTAAGCAGCTGGTATTTACTCTACTATGGTTTGGAAGTATCGAGCACTGACTGTTTGAACTGTTGGTATTTATGGGATAGTCCTTGTTTTATAAAAGCAATGAATGAAGAAGTATTTGACATTTTTTCTGGGTATTGTGAATTATCAATTATGATGTATACTTGACAGTTTTGGGCCTGGAATTTTCTTCAGTTGTTTTAAAAGCATAGTTGATGAAAATATCAGTATCTAATTTAGAATTTGATATATTTTGCAGGTTGGTCAAGGACATGGGGAGAAGAACACTTTGGAAATGGGTACACATTTAATCACCTCGTTTTATATACACCTACTTATGTCCATAGTCCATGCTTTTTCTCCTACATTAAATGTGGTTTCATGTATATTTTGTATGTATTCAAGGTTTTATCTGCATTTTGGTGGTTGTTTGAGCCCACCCCTGAAACATTGATTTGGCTCTTTCTGGCTAGACCATCCAAGGTGAAAAGTTTGGCTATTTGTAGGTTGTTCCTGCATTCCTCAGAAAAGATCTTTATTATTAATTTGCATCTCTTGTTCTGGCAAATGGGTTTCAGCATCATCCCATGGCTCTTTGGTGTTGTATCACATCAGCAAAATATTTATAAGATGTTATCAGAATTGGCAGTGCTCTGGAGCCAAAGAGTGATTGAAGTTGATAGGTGCCACACATATGAGTGAAAGGAGGCAAGAGGCATTAGAGGTTCGACTTCACAATCTACTTCAGGTAGAACCTCTAATACATTTGTGGTAAGATATTCTAATCTTTGGTTCCATCCACAATCTGTGACTGCAGATATCTCTAAAAGAGGTGCAAAACCTAACCAGCTACACTTTCTGCAGGAGGATAAAGTTCAGCTAGATGAATTAGAAGTGGTGGTAAGGGATTTTCAAATATTTAGTCCTGATCACATTATCCAACCATAGGAGGGCAATGTTCATCTTAAGGAAAACCATTATCAACGGCTGGAGGAATTGGAGGTGATGATCAGCCCCCTAGCAGGAATAGTAACAAGAGGTAAAATATAAAGATGAAGATCAGTAAGGAATTGAGAAGAGGCAAAAGTGAGAGAATGCTGGTATTCCTTATATTTTTAGTTTGTGACTCTTAGTCAATCCTCCCTCCTAGACAACATTTATTCCTTAATGTCAAATGGTTATTACTTCAAAGTTCAAAGCCCTTGAGGATCAACATTTTTCCGAACTCCAAGGACTCTTGGGTCACAATCAAGCAGTCATGTGTGGCCCCAACTTTTGAATATAAGGCTGCTTTTCAAATGGAATGTGGAAAACAAAACAGACAAAGAGGGATATGGTGAGAATCAGATGTAACGTAGCAACTATTAAATAAAAACCCTTTCAATGGAAATGGAAATTCTCAAAAGCTAGAGCAAAATCAATTATCCAAAAGGAACAATGATGTGGTATATAAATCTTATTAAAAGGTCGCGAAAAAAAAAACAGTTTAAAAAAGCAAATAGAAAGTTGGAAGTTGGATAATATGAATGCAAGAATGAAGCGGATGCAGGTAAGATTTCTGATTCAGAGAAGAAAATTCCAACCCAATCCTCCTTAGTTGATTGAACCATGTGAGTTTAAGAAACCAAAAAAAGAATTAGATCTGGCTATATCAAATAACACAGATGAAAAGATATATAGGTTGAGATGGACAAATGCATAGGGAACAAAAACACAAGTTAGAAGCATTATAATAGGAGTTGAATATAGCTGAAAGCCTGAGTATGGTGAGAGAAGGTAAATTGGAATGCTGTTTTTGGTGGAACAACAGTGATCTCAAGATAAAATAATGCAGACAAAATTTTGAACATGATCTACAATGTCTCTGATAATGATTTTGTAGCTGAAGGCAATGTGAACAGAATAAATACCTTTCTAAAGACATCAATGACCATAAGGTAGTGTAAAAAGCTGTATGATTTTGCAAAGGACATGTTCTCCAGATGGTTGAGGAACATAAAGACAACATGGACAAGTTTGACAGTTGGCCTGAAAAGTGGGATAAGAGCATAATTCTGGATTTGGCAAAACTGTTGGTAACCTTGCAGGTCTAGTTGCAATATATCATAAAGGCAAACTGCTCTCTCAGTTGTGAACTGTGTTTTGAATTGTGTCAGTCATAACTTAGGCACAATTTTTATATGTATAGTTTAAGAGTGTAATTTGCGATGAATTTAATAACTTTTAGCACTCCTCATAGTATTGTTATTGATGTTCCCACATGTCTAAACTGAATTGGAAATTGAAAATTGGTATACCTGAAAGGCTGAAATTTTTAATGACAGTAATTGAAGGTGGTATTTCTTTAAAATTTTCAAAGATCGCATTAGTGACCTTTTAAGTCAAGCTTCTTGGTCAGCATGCTTTAAAACATAATATGAAATCAGGATTAAAAGGTTTTATATGAAACCAATTATTGAATCTAAACTAAGCTCCAATTTGTTTATTTTATTTAAATACTAAATCTCAAAATAAAACTTACAATATATACAAACACAGACATTTATGAATGGTGATATGTATATACATATTTAGTATCACAAACACACCCACACCCACACATATGCCCCCCCTCCCCCAACACACACGTATATACACACACCCACACATGCGTACACACTAACACATGCACCGTGCATACACACACGTGTGCACACACATGCATGCATGCACACAGACACACAAACCCAAACTGACACACATTCACACAGACACACAAACCCATACTGACACACATGCACATATACACAAACCCACATCGACACACATACACACACCCAGCCACACACACACACACACACACACATATGCATACATAGACATAGATGCACACACACATACACATGTCCACACCTACACACACTCTCTCTCACACACATCCACACACATCCACACCTGTACACACCAACACCCCTAGGTGCTCTCACACACATGCGCACACGTAGACTATGTAGGCACACACACACATCCATGCACAAGAATTCTCTCACACACACAAATACACACACGTGAGCTCGCCCACCCACTCACACATACACACATCAATGTTGTTGTCATTGATTTCTAGTAGGAAGCAGTACAGATCAGGCTATAACCATATTTTAAAGTCAGACAAACTGACTTGTAACCAAGTGGCCTTGTTAGTGAACCAATAGAGATCATCTAAATAAGGAGTAGTACGTTAGCTTGCCAGAATACTCCAAATGGATCTGGCTGATTTCCTGCCACTAGTTAATAGTTATTGGCCTCTAATGAAAGAGGTTTAATATTTGTGGACATACAAAGCCTAACAGGACATAGAGTTATCTGATTTTGGTAATTGATAAATAGTCGTGTTGCATTTTTGATATTTGAGTTTCTGTCCACAGTAAATGATTGCCTTGCACTTTTGAAGAGCTAAGATTTGAAGTATTAAATCTAAAATTACAAATTTTATAGTAATGCATTCTTGTCAAATTCTGGTGTTCTACTGTGCATGCCTCGAGTGATATGTTAAAAGATTTATCATTACAAAGTATATATTTAATAAACAATGTAAGATACAATTTTACAAATCAATTGTCTAGTATATGTGAAGAAGCAAAATGTACGAGGCTAAATATATGTGAAAATATCACTAATAAAACAACAATTTTGTTTAGAGTGTACATATAAAAATTTCATACTATAGTGTAGCATTATGATATGAATATGGTGTGTACAAGTTTTGTGGCTAGATATAATGTACAATATGAAACCATAATAGATGTCAAAAATCTGCCATTTGCAATTTGCATATTTTGGAGCTCTGTTAGGGGTTTCATGAACCTTTTTCCTGATTTTTTTAAAATTAGCTTCACATTTTCCACTTCAAAATGGTTGAACCTTTTTGATTGAGCTTTAAGAACTTAAATCTAGGGCGTCCCATCTGCTGCTGGGGTGCTCCACCACAGAGCTATTAACCCCTTTGTGACTAATCTATCCATAGTATGAATGTGGTTCATTCTGCAACACCCCTGTTGTGCCAGATTATTAATGCTCAGGGCTAGTAGCCTTTGTCTGGCTCTGATAACATGTTGAGTATTTTCCATGGACGAGCTAGGACTCAAACCTAAGATTTAAAAATTTGATTAAATATAATTAAATTTTTACTATTTAAAAACTTGATTGAATATAATGGCAATGCTTTATCAGGCTTATTCAATACATATGCAAGATTTAGCAAATAAGGACACCAAAGAACACCAAGTTTTGACGAAAACCCTACTGGGAAAAACCACGACAATAAATGCTTATATAATATCTTCTTTTACAATGTCTATAGGCACCAACCTACTAAAGGCAACAACCCCTAACTTAGTTTGTGAGCACCAACCCACTCGAAGCAACAACTCCCACTTCTGAATGTGCATCAACCTACTAGAGGCACCAACCCCTAAATCTGAATCACCAACATAACAAAGATGAAGCACCAACTCTTCCAAAAAATTCTGCTAAAATGATGATCATAAAGCTGTCACAAACTGACCTCTTTATCCTCTTAAAATGTGCTGCAAACTCCTTACAATCTTTACCTCAATTTCGAGATAATTTCCTCATGTATAACCCTCTTTAAATCTGGTGTATATATCTATTTGATTCACTTCACACACTAAACAACACACATGTTACTCTCATTGTCAAGATGATCTTATATGTGCCCCAAGAGAAGCGATTTTATTAATGGTCATCACCCTTCAATCAAATGGATATATTTAAAAATAGGTCATGACTATTAGTTATCATATGTAATTATATTTTGTTTAATTAAACTGCCACCTTTGACTATAATCGCAGTCTTAGTAAATGTTTCCTTTAAACTGGTACCCAAGTGCACCTTTTGAAGAGTGATCTTCTAATCATATCCTTTTTTGTAGTCAAATTGTGTGTTACTTCGAAATCACACCTTTTCACTCATCCATTGAAAAACTCTTATTTTTTATTAGTAATTGCAGCTATGAGAACAATTACTAATCAATTTTTGCACTTGAATGCCTACATAATAATCATTGATTTTATTTATATTGTTCTTTTCATTATGAAATTACCCCGGTCATTCTTTCTTTGTTGTTTGACAGAACCTTTTTCTTCTTATAATGCGACTATCCTGGTATTCCATTTTGAAAATTATGAAATCAATTTGATTGAATATTGGCTGTTACTACAATGGATGAATACAACATACATATCCATCAAATCGCTTATAGTCACCACATTATCATCAATGGCTTGTACATTGTTTTAGAAAGAATCACTGAATGAAATCGCTATCTTAATGAATTGCTGTTTTAGGATATGTCATTCATTAATTACTTTTTCTTTTATTTTCTTTTATAGTTGATTATCAAAGTTTTTAATAAAATTGCTGATCAATACATTCTTTGCCATCACTACTTAGTCTGATTTGGTAGCTGTTCTTTATATTGGTTATCGATCCCTTAATGGTAATTGTCTATTTACTTGAAATCAATGACAACTATTCAACAATCTCCCCCTTTGTTAGTGATGGCAATCTCTTGAAGATATGATCTTGATTATACAATGCTCTGCCTTGCTCCAATGCTCCCCCTTACTAGTCTTTTGTCCCCTTGACATTAATGGCAAAGGGTACTTGAGGCTAAGTTAATAGTTCCTCTGAGTTTATGTTTCTTATGGTGAACTTATAGATGGGAGTGATACTACTCCCAGCTTCCCTCTTAGATACTCAAAAGTGTCTTTTGGAAGAGGCTTTGTGAAAATGTCTTCAATTTGCTCCTTAGTAGCAATTTACTCCAGCTTTACTTGTTGCTCAAGTACTTGTTCTCTGAGGAAGTGATATTTGATCACTATATGCTTCGTCCTAGAGTGCATAAGTGGATTTTTGGATAAGTTTATAGCACTTGTGTTATAACACAATATAGGGATGGGATGTCATATTGAGCCTTAACGTCTTTTAAGCTTTGCTTTACCCCTAACACCTGAGTGCAATAAGCTGTTGTTGCAATGTACTCGGCTTCTGCAGTATATAGGGAAGCTGAAGCTTGTTTCTTACTCAACTAGGATATCGGATTGTTACCAAGAATGAATGCTCCTTCACTTGTGCTCTTTCTGTCATAAACATTGTTTATTCTCGGCGGGAACTTATTGTTACCGGGTAAAACATATTGATGATAAAATGTGTCGTTAATAATAATTAGTGTAAACGAGGGATAGGTAGTTTGGGATGGTTGTGACGGGTGGTTTCGCACCCCGTCGGGCTCGATATATGTCATGTATTTCCTTCAGATGTGTCATGTTATGGATGTAGACACTGTTGCGTGATACAAGTTGTTGGCATACATTGTAAAGCACTGAATGGATTAATATAAAAGCATTGTGAGTTCTCTGGTACATTGTTCTCTGTTACAGCTATTGCTCTCTTATGCATTAAACTCGTTTACCCTACTGGGCAAACACTTACTAATTACTGCATCCAGCAAACATAGATATCATTTGTAGAACATAACATAATAGAACGTAATAATGGAAACACAATTTATTCTCAGAAAGATATGTCGTATGATCTACAATGTATACAAGATTAGAACTAGATACCGATACACAAATGAGTACCATAAGTACTACTTGGTGGTTGGTTAAGACTGCCAATGGCCAACAACTGCAAATAAATACCCGTTGGGAACAAATGTCATTGTATCACCCATAGTTGGAAAACTCGCTAAGGCTTGAATTTTTTTTTGAGAAAAACTCGGCCAATTTTCGGAGAAAACTCGGCAAAAAAACTTGGGATTTTAAAAGTTGCTTAAATTTAATTAGAAATGCATTTTTTTTACAAAATTCAATGAGAAGATGCATCCAATGAGTCAATTAATGAGAACACAAAAGAAGCAAGCTGAGTCTAGATATATTTAAATGCAAAGTGAGTAGAAAATCGCATTCTCATGAGGAATGCTGATGGCTAGAAGCAAAATACTGAAATAGTAATAGTTTCTGTAAAACTAAAAGTAAATACATCATTACAATTACATCTTCCTCTTCCCAACTCTAGTAAAACTAAGGGAGAGGTAGAACTAGGGGGTCTAGTCCTAGAAGCCTGCACTGGGGGTGACTGTGCCTCCTCACTCAATATCTCTGATGATGCCTGTGGGTCGTCCTCCATCCTGGATGTAGCTCCTCTGGGCACTAGCAATGACTCCCCATCCGACTCATCCTCAATGTAATCTAGTGTGAAACGAAATCCACCCCCTCCTCTATAGCCTGCCTCTCCAAATCAGTGACACGATCCTCTGTAAACAATGGAGGCTACTCCTGTAAGGATCTATATCATCCAAATCAATTGGACCAACTACTGCTTCCTGTGCCTTCCTTATCCGCAACCTAAGATTATATTGCACAAAGACAAGGTCATTGAGGCATTTTTGGGCTAACTTGTTCCTCTTCTTCATGTGGATGGCCTCAAACAAGCTCCAATTGCGTTCACAATTGGATGAACTACAAGGCCGACATAAGATTCTGAGGGCAATTTTTTTGAGATTTGGGGTATTTCCATGCCAACTTTGCCACCAAGCATCTGCAAAATAAAATATTGAATAGTTAGAAAGCAAAGAGAAAAACGAAAACATATTTAATCAATTTATCTATTACTTTAGATCCAAAATCCAAATGGCAAATGTTATACTTGGGGTTTGAGTAGTTCTTCCTTTCTGTGCCAGTTCTAAAGAGAATAGATTACCCCTTGCTTCCACATAGTTTTGGAGTTCGGCCACAACTAGGTCTCTCTCCTCAACCTTAGGTATCATCCTCTGAATGTATGTAGTGAGGCCCTCCATGACCTCTCCATTAGGATCTGAGTAAGAATCCCCACACATAAAACGTGGGTTAAGGAAGTACCCTGCTGCATGAATGGGTTGGTGGAGCTGATTGTTCCACCTCTTATCAATAATTTCCCAAATGGGATCAAATTTATCCCCCTTTTAGTAATTTTTTATAGACTACTTAGCCCTATCCATGGCATCATAAATATATCCCATTGGGGTTTGATCCCCATCTACCAAGCGCAAAACTCTAACCAAGGGCTTGTAGTAATAATAGGTATGGAGAGGGGAGTGAATCAATACAAACTAATAAAGAACTAATTCAACTACTGATCTGAATAACTGCTGAAATACTTTCCAAACTATAAAGCAAATAACTAATGCAAATATACGAAAGAAAGAAATATCGAGCATTCACAAACTCATCACATAACACTGATATTTTCACTTGGAAACCCTTGTAAGAAGGAAAAAACCACAGTGGGGATGACACCCACAAGCCCAATACTGCAGTATATGAGTTTGGCCTGTTAGGAGCTACATATACCCTTTTCTGAGGAATCACCCGGTTAGGAGTGACTAGTACACTGTTAGGAGTACAGTAAGATCAGCTATGATCTACCTCGCCAGAGGATTTTAAACCCCAATAAAGAAGTTACCATGTTAAAGGATTTACAAAAAGAACTTGTTAGAGTTCACCTGGTTAAGAGATTTTGCTTGCTGCAACTATTAGGAAACAACAAGATTAGTGATCTAAATGTAGCACTGAATGCTTGACAAATCTTATAAGTTCTCTATGCTCTATACTCTGTAATTGCTCTCTTGTCTCTCCTCTCTGATCGCAACCTCAACTTGAAATCTCAAAACCATAATCACCCAAAATAACTTCTCTTAACAACAACTCTCTTCTTTTTCAATATGAGCAGTTTCCATATATAAAAACCACTTGCGCCGCCATAAAAATGATCTTCAAATTGATTTCCTGAGATAGCACCATGTGTCAAATTGATAATCTCAATGAAAGAAACGATTTGTCATGACTGCGTTAGGTCAAGATAAGATCTGTAAGTTTATATCTCCAAGGTAGTAAAACACGCTTTTATTCTTCAATGGAACACCTCAAATCTGTCTTAAATGCTTGCACCGATCTTGTAAATACCAATTCATTGGATGTATAACCTTTATTCCATGTCATCATTTCATTAGAAATGATCGCACATACTTTACCACTCTTTGATCTGTGATCTACCGACCGGTTGATCAAGAACATAAGAGTTCTACCCGCCTTAGTGTCTGTGACACAAAAAACTCTATCACTGCTCAACCAAATGTGTTGTGGTTCTAACCACATTGCAATCTAAACTAGTTGAAGCTATATCTGTGACCGCTTGTCATAATTCCATTTGTACCATGACCGGTACCAAAGTGATGTTTGCACAGTTTACCGATCTTCTGGACTTAAACAATTTTCAGTAGTACCTTCTTATCGATTGTATCTTCACTTCACCTGTGGTATATTACCGATTGTACTTACCTAGTTACACTGTACTGACTTAATTGACATCAATGACAACCAAATGAGTGATTTTTTATAATTGTACCACAATATCCAGTAATATTCCAACACAATACCAACAATCTCCCCCTTTGGCATTGATGACAAACATATGCTAACTGCTGACAATCATACAACTTATAACTCCCTATACATATACTCCCCATACATGCATATACTAACGACTCCCATACCATACATATACTCCCCCTTTGACAACAATGACAAAGGTACAAAAACAAAAAGATATGTATACAAAATCTTACTTACATCCTGTCAAAGATAACCTTGAAGTGAATCTTTGCTGAATTCAAGGATGTTTTCCATACCTTTTGCAAGTAACCCATAGCAATGATTTGTTCCATCAAACTAGAAGCAAGCTGTTCCATGCTATCTAGTGTGCTCATATCGGGTAAGACAAGTATGACTTATGCCTTCTTCACATTTTGTTGCATTACCTCATTGTAGGGGATAAGGTTGATTGAAGTTCTAGTAGACTGATCACTCTCTTCTCTTGCTCACTTTGAATTTACTTAACCTTTTGTGAAATTTGCTTGACTTGACTATTGCAAGTAGTGAATGAACTTGACAATGGATCAAGCTGACCGCTTAAGCTCTCCAACACTTTTTGTGCTTCATTTCTGCTTTGTTCTAAATCTTGAATAAAATTGGAATACCTTGATACTGTAACAACCAATTGACCTGCCTCAGTCAATGTAGTCTTAACTTCCTTTATCCAATCTGACAATTTGATCATGTCTGTAGTTATCTTTTCCATCAACTTTCCTATCATCTTCTTCTCTAAGTTCTCTGCATTCTTCACTGCACCTGACTGCAAGTCTGGACCTTGATCAATAATTGCCTTAATAAGAGTATCTGTTTGATCAATAGGTGTGTCATCTTCATTATATTTAACCTCAGACACTAACTCAGCTAGAATGTCTCTAGCTTGCCTTAGTACTCGTGTCTTCTTCTTTCTTGATCTTACCTTGTTTCTTACAGCCTGTAACCTTAATTGTTCTGACAACTTCATCAATTCCTTAGGTTTCAGTTTGGATATATCGACCGGTGTGATCAATAGTTCTTCTTCATCACCTTCTTCTTCTTCCTCATCTGTAGCAGTCATCGACATATGTCTCTTACACTAGTTATTGCAAGACTTAATTCCCTTGTAGTTTCAGGTTCTTCTTCAATCTTTTTCTGAGTCTCCTCCTGCTTAGTCTCTACATCTTTCTCCTTTTCCTTCTCAGAAATCATCTTCTCTATGTGTTCCGTAGGCAATGGTGAGGATGAATCCTCTTTTCCTGTTATGTCTACAATCTCAATCTTATCGCCACCGGTTTGTGATAGACTGATATTTTGAGTTTCAATGTCCTTCACAAAGTTAGGAATATCAAGAACAATATAACCAATAGACTGATCTATAGTAAATGTGGCATTTCCTTGAATAGGTTCAATTGATTCTGCATGAAATTGTTCTTCTTGGGCTGCTACCGCCTTTATCTTTAGTAGCTCTTTCCATGTCTCAACAGTTTCATTATGTACACTCTGTGTGTCATCAATTAGAAGTCTAGTTGCTCTGCTCTTAATATTGATTTGTGCTTGTGAGCAGTAATCATTATCTTAGCATCTTCTTCACACAACTCAGGTTGAACTTGGATAAGTGCTCTTTCCATAATCTCTCTATCCAACTGTAATGCAACGCTCCATCTAGCATCAGTCACCTGATATAACTCATTAGGGATGCAAGAATGGATTTCTAAAGGTGTTCTGCAAAATTTATGAAAATGATACAGAATTGCATCTTCTATCTTCTTATCTTCACTGCTCCCCAAAGTGTATCTTTTGCCAATAGTAGCAAGTCTACCATTGTCCACAATACCTTTTACAATATCATCAATAGAAGATGCCTACCTTGTTTCACCACTCTTCTTCAGTTCAGAGGCTTCCTTATCTGATTTTGTCCTAGCTTCATCGGATTCGTTCTGATCATCATTTACCACAGTGGATCTTCTCTTTCTCTTGTAGGTTTTCTTTGGAGTAGAAATGTGTTGTCTTTTCTGCCTTGAAGATTCCCTTTCAGACTTAACTTCACTAGTAGTTGGTTTTCTCTGTCTGCTCTTAGCTTAAGTTATGGTTGTAGTAGTGCGAGATGTTCCTACATCACTACTTCCAAATTTCTACTCTAGATTAGATACCATTCTCCGTGATTTTCTTTTAATCACCGGTTTCTTCAATTCCTTTTGAGTTTTAGATACAACTTCATCATGAGTTCCAAATCTCTGTGCTTGTTTGTCTAAGGGTTTTGTCAACAACTCATCAACATGCAAAGTTACCCAATCACTTTCAACTTCATAACCCATGGGAGGATTCCAACATGTCCTAGGTTCCACAGCTTGCACAATACATGAATCGGTGTCTACAAGAAAACAAATATCGTTCTTGTACTTCTCTACAATGCTAGTTGGAATCCATTCTCTTTTGTGCATTCTAGATTGGAAATCCCTTAAATAACCCCACATGACATTATTGAAGTTATTCCCTAATTCCTTTATGATTTCACTTATTTGCATAACTACCGGTTTGTCCTTTAACCATGTAACATTCCTTTTATCGGGGAAGAATTTTTAAACATAGAAAAACATACATACCAGTAGAGCTCCATACTTAAATGATTGTCTCTTGTCTCTCTCTATCCTTTCCATGTTTGTCATTAGTTGGCTTTTGATCATCTCACATAGATCACATGTTGAATCATCCTTCACAATCCGATAGGCAGTGTGAATAGCACTCCCAGGCACACTGTTAACTCGACTGGTGAACTTTGTATCCTATCACCATAAATACATAACGAACTTCCTTGTCTGCAATATGATCGATTGTCATTGCTCTTCTGTCTAGTTTGGATTTGGATAGTTCAGTGACCAAATGAGTAGCCACTGTTCTTAATGTACATTCCAAACCTTGTGCTCGAAATCTTGTGACTCTATGAATCAATGTCTTTGAAATCTTGTGTGGTCTATCCAGGTATATGAATTGATCATGCACTTTGCTTACCACATAACGAATCCAATCGAGATTGAATTCGGTTGGAATGTTATCAGCATAAGTCAAAACCTTTTCCTGTAGATGTGCGTGCTCGACTTTCAATACTCCATTGATGCACATACCCTTGCATTCTTTCTTGATTGCTTCGGCTCCCAATTCTTTGATTGTACCATGGATATAAGACCAAACATCTTCAATCAACATCACACCACGAGGAATAATGGATAGGGTACCAAACATATCAATCTCAGCCGCTTTGCTTAGATAGAGTTTGAATACGAGTCGAGGTTCGTCAAAAATGTTCACCAGAACTGGTGGACGAGCGTTCTTTGCCATTACGATCAACTGGAACAGCACACAAATCTAACTACAGACTTAAATGATATCTTGCAGTATGCAAGTTAGAGTTTCAGGAAAACTCGATGTGAAACTAACTCTAGATCTCAATCACAAATGTAACCTTTTGCACACACTAGCTCAAGATAGCTCTCGAATTCTCAATTGAAACTAAAAAGTGTGAAAAGAAGTTACTTGGCCCTTTATATAACGTTAGAGAAATAGACGTTGCATACATCAATAGTAGGAATAGTGTCATATCACCGGTTAACATGTATCCACCAGTTGGTATTCAACCAACAGTAATAACCGCTATCAAATAGATATTGACCTTGAAATCTCAGTGCAATCCACACACAATCTTAAAAACAAAATCATAGAAACTTAGACCATAATGTGCATATAGATCTTTACCGCACTTGAGTCTAGGGGATCGGTAATGGATATGTCTTTAAGTGGTCCCCCTAAGAAAATAATATGCTTAGTTTACCAATGTAACCTGCACACTTTCTGAACTTGTGGAGTTCTCAGTCAACTTAGAGGAATTCAGTTCACCTTTCTTTACCCATGTCTTCTTCATATCACCTTTGACTTCGTCAACATTAGCAACCTGCTTTCCTTTTCCATCTTCTGACTGGTGAGGAGATTGGTTCGTGAACCGACAGTTCCTAGCCAGATGACCTATCTTATGACAGACAAAACATGCCATACCGGTTGACTTCCAAGGACCAACATTTCCTCTCATAGTTCTCATTTTGCAGCTTATTGCTAGGTGTCCATAGTTACCACATATAGAACATGTAGTGTTGAATTGTCTTTCCTTTCTAACAGTATTCACTGATGTGACAGGTGACCTAGGTGCATATACTCTTGATTTGCAATTTTCAGCTTTGTGTCTATAGTTGTTGCATGAAAAACAGTATCCATCAAAGTTACCACCACTGGATCTACTGCTAGATATACACTCATATGCATCATGACCATACTTGTGACAATTGTAATCATAGTTCAAAATATCGGTATCAACAACTTATCGCCGAGGGCCAAAAAAAAATATCGAAAAATATCGGAGATAAGTCGAAAACTTATCGGGAAAATATTGGGAACTTTAAAACTTGCTTAAATTTAATTAAAAATGCATTTTTATTGCAAAATTCAATAAGCATATGCATCTAATGAGTCAGTAAATGAGTAAACAAACCAAACAAGCTGATCTAGATATATATAAATGCAAATAGGGTACAAAATCGCAAATACAAAATTACAAATATTTGTCAACCAATAGATTCTTCATACACAAATAGTAATACAATGAAAGAGAATTTCAAGTTTTCAAAATTTAAAATGACCATGAAAAATGCTTAGTTAAGAAAGCACCATATGAAGGAAATAATTGTATTAAATTTTGATGTTTATAAGTGACAGTCAATAAATGGGGCTCATAAGTACATTAAATTACAAAAGAAGCACACTAAGATAAAAGTGAAACGTTATAGACCTAATGCTGTATCCACAAGAATATTTTTGTATCCACTAGCCATAGATGAACCAGTGCAAGGATAAGAAAAAGGCAAAACAGGAACAAAAATCAAGAGGTCGGCATAAGGATTATCAACATGCCTTAAGAAAATTTCCTCTTCCAAATTTTGATGATAGTAGGAAAAGCATGAAACGTGCTTGGATACAAAAGCTTGATACATTTGTAACACTAAAACCCATGCCAGAAGAGGAGGCAACATTTGTAACACTAAAACCCATGCCAAAAGAGGAGGCAACATTTGTAACACTAAAACCCATGCCAGAAGAGGAGGCAATTCAGTTTGCAACCTTGATTTTGAGGAGCTGTAAAGATCCACCCCTGATTTGGAGGAGCTGTAAATATCCACCCTTGATTCACTGATGACTTATGTCTGAATGCATTTTTAGTTGGTGCAAGGTTGAAGATTAAATACTATTTTCTCCTACAGCTGATACCCAATACATATAAAAAGATAGAGATAGTATGTTGCAAAAAAAACACTTTTAATTCAATACAATGACAATGACTGTCAAAGAACAGATATTAAACTTCAGATTTTCATTGCAGAATTCAAAAAAGTTTATAGAGATTATCATACAGTTTACATCAGCATATAAGTCTCCAACCTACCTCATAGAACATTCAGCAACACAAAATACTTATCCAATCTCTACAATGGAGATAGTTTACTTTAAATCACTGCCCTTAAGGAAGACATCTTTATGAATGAAAGACTTGTTGTTTGAAGTCGATCCTTTCTGCTCATCAGAAATCTCATGCTCAAACCAAGGGGACTCACTTCAAGAGACACATCCAACACCTTCTCACTCCCACGTTACCTCCAGTATTCACACGTCCCAACACCAAAAGAAATCAAAGCCAACAATTGATAATGGTAATCAACCTAGTCCATGCCAATGTCTCACACTTTCCTCCAAAAGATTATGTTGGATTAATAGTCATTGATGTCAAAGGACTCTAGCTGAATTGGCAAAAAGCAACGATCAGTTTTAATTAAATAAATGCAAACAAAAATATATATTCTTTTGTTCAAGGGCGATATTTTCTGCAAATTTCGCGATAAGTTTTTAACTTATCGCCGATATTTTAGGCGATAAGTTTGCAACTTCTCTGCGCGATAAGTTTGCGCGAAAGTTACAGAACTTGTCGCAGCGCATAACTTATCGCGATAAGTCTGCGACAAGTTGATCTATGATTGTAACAATAACCATTAAAAGAGTAAGGTCTAATCACCGGTTTGCTCCTACACATTTATGTAGTATGACCAAGCTTTCCACAATTATAGCAAGTAGGTTTGTTAGGTTTCTTAACTGATTTGATTGGATCTACCTTTTAATCTTTCTGTGCCTCCTTAGGTTCAGCTTTAGAGGACTCTCCGATTTCAAATGTTCCTCTTGAATAACCTAGACCAGTTGTATCTTTGTGTCTCCTTTGGCTCTTCAGTTGTTCATCAAGCTTTTGAGGGCTTCCATTTTATTTCATTAGTTTTTCATTTGCTTCTTTCTCAGTTTCCAGTTCTTTCCTCAATGACTCATTCATCTCCCTAAGTCTTTCATTCTCAGCTAATACTTGAAGATTCTCTGTGGCAGTATCTTGCATTTGATTCTGATATAGGGTAAATTCCTATCTTAGTTTGACAAGTTCTTCACCTTTTGCATTTAGGGCATCATCAACAATTTTCTTGGCAACTTCTGCACTCTTTTTTCCTTCCAGATCTTCACACATCTTGACAGACTGACTTTCAAGTTCTCTTTTCAGATTAGCCATATTTTCTTTAAGCTTCTTGTTCTTTTCCAACAGATTCGCTACTGCTTCTTCAGATTCTTCGGATGTGCTCCCTTTAGACATTTGTTCTATGTAGTCATGACTTTAACTTAGTTGATCAACAAGTTCTCTCCTCTTTGCAAGAGTGTCTCAGCTTTTCCTTTAGCTCCCTGATCATCTTGTTTGCATTCTCAAGTTGCATCTCATACCTATACTCCTCCATGATAGTGGATGTTTTCCCAAGCTGTTAGAATTATCACCAAAAGGACCTATGCTCTGATACCAATTGTAGAAATAATAGGTATTGAGAGGGGGGGTGAATCAGTACAAACTAATAATGAACTAATTCAACTAGTGGTCTGAATAACTGCTGAAATACTTTCCAAACTATAAAGCAAATAACTGATGCAAATATGTGAAAGAAAGTAATATCAAGCATCCACAAACTCGTCACACATAACACTGATATTTTCACGTGGAAACCCTTGTAAGAGGGAAAAAAGCACGGTGGGGATGACACCCACAAGCCCAAAACTGCAGTATATGAGTTTGCCCTGTTAGGAGCTACAAATACCCTTTTTGAGGGTTCACCCAGTTTCGAGTGACTAGTACACTGTTAGGAGTACAGTAAGATCAGCTATGATCTACCTCGCTAGAGGATTTTAAACCTCAATAAAGAAGTTACCTTGTTAAAGGATTTACAAAAAGAACTTGTTAGAGGTCACCAGGATAAGAGATTTTGCTTGCTGCAACTATAAGGAAACAACAAGATTAGTGATCTAGATGTATCGCTAATTGCTTGATAGATCCTATAAGTTCCTTTATACTCTATACTCTGTAACTTCTCTTTGCTCTCTCCTCTCTCATCGCAACTTCAACTTGAAATCTCAAAACCCTAATCACCCAAAACAACTTCTTAACAATAACTCTCTTCGTTTTAAATATGAGCAGTTCCCATATATAAACAACTTGCACCGCCATAAAAATGATCTTCAAATTGATTTCCTGAGATAGCACCATGTGTCAAATTGATAATCTCAATGAAAGAAACGATTTATCATGACCGTGTTAGGTCAAGATTAGATATGCAAGTTTATATCTATGTTGATTTTTACCACATTCTGTATTCCCACCTCCATGACAATGTGGTCCAACATTTCAACCAATGTATTTGCATTTTTCACCTTATTGGAGGCATCAACTGATTTCAAGAACACCACATTGCCCTTGCAAACAACAAAAAAATTAATAATGGTGCGGTTTTCGCCATTTGTCCGCCCATCGGAAAGAATGGTGCAACCATATTTTCTCCATTATTTTCTTTGGTCCTCCACCACTTCTTTTGCCCTATCAATCACATTTGTGAGCAACGTACAAGAACAAAGTAAAATTAGGTCTTAGTACACAATTTTGATTTAATAAACAAGTAAAACAATTAAAATTTAAAAATGAAATCAAGTGGACTAAATACTAACCTCCCACCCAAATCCTTGTTAGAAGGGGCTTTGTACCCTTTTCCTGGAATTGTCATTGCGGTTATCAAATTTAGCCAATAAGGACTCTTTGCCACACTCAATGGGATGTTGTTGAAGTACCAAAAATCAGCACATGCAATGTCTGTTTTCTGATGTGCCTCCGTGTTCCATGCAGTGGCCTCTATTGATGGTTGTGCTCCAGGTGTGTACCTGGGCACAAAATAACTACCTATAGGCTGTGTTCCTGATGGTGATGCAGCAACATGCACTCTATTAGAGAAAGCAAAAGTGGTGGCCGAGGGGGTGCTGAGTTTGCGGATACGTGGGCCATAACGAGAGCCCACTCTTCTCCCAAGTGCTGCTTCTTCTTCAATGTCAATTGAAGCACCTTGAGATTCAGCTATGGCTTCTCTCATAGCTAATTTTTCTCTGTTTGCAATTTTTTGTCTTCCCCAGCTGAAAGTATGGCATTAATGCCTCTTTTTATCTCTTCTGTGGTTTTATCACATTTTGTACTATCATGCTTGTCAATGCCTGCAAGGTGGTATTTTAGGCGGTTTATGCCTCCATGAATTACTTTCTCACATTTAATGCAAATCATTGTCCTAGGGTCTGGTCCTTCATAGGCATACGTCCAAGTCTTATCTCTCGCACCTTTAGGACGGGTGCCTATATATCTAGATGGGAATGGTTCTAGTGGCCAATCATTCCCAGAAGCTGTCATGCTGAATTAATGGTTAACTGTTAACCTACACGTACAAAGTGAAAAGACAAAATTAATATTTTAGTTAAACAATTAAGCAAACTATCTAAATTAGTTTCAATAGTTTTGGACATCATTCAAAGTTTGAAAAATTAAAAAAGCTACTAGGGTTTGAGTTTTTTAAAAAAAACTAGAGATTCTTCAAAAAAATAGTGAAAGATTCAACAAAACTTGTCAAAAATAGTGTTAAAGCTTGTTTCAATGACTCAAAATCATTTTTAACTACTTGGGAATGATGTTCTATTCGTTTAGATGTAACAAAAAATAAAAAAAATGTTTTAAAAAACATAGAAAAAAAATCAGAAAACCTATCTGGGAATCTGGTTTTTCTTCAAAAACCACCTCAAATCCGCTTCAAATCCGCTTTAAATCGATTGAAATCAGTCAGCAGGAGCTTGGAAGACTATTTTCCCCCTCTCAACCAATTAGAAGCACACAAATGACAAATATAAAATGAGATGGGCCGTTTTTTACTATAAACGCTGATATACAGTGACAGGCGAGTTTTTTTGAACACTGATATATAGTGACGGGCTGGCTGAGTTTTTTTGAATATGATAAAATTGCTGACTACATCTACTTGAAAAAAAAGTTGTCTTCTAGACGACGAAAACAAAATTGTGACTATGTATACTAACAAGTCACTGGGAATCAGGGTGAGAGGATGTCCTTGGACAAGTTGAGGACACTGGAATAGATGTGTTGGAGGTGGACAACTACTGATGAAGACGTTGCACCTCCATTTTGATCCTGTAAGCCTTGTTTTAGCACGATGTCTCGTTCACGTGACCCCTTCACCATTGGTATTGCCTCCATCAAGTCCTGATTGGTCCTCTCCAATTCATGGGTCATAGCTTTCTGGCGCTCCTTTTGCTTTGCTGATGTGACATCCTTCGTTTCCAATGTGGGCTTCTGCTTCTCCAATGATTCTCCTATTTTGATGGCTAGGTCTCCCTCTTTGCCAAGGTGGGGCCTCTAAAGCCATACAATGATTCCTCTTAGAAGTGCTAAGTTGTATCTCTTGTGCTAGATACTCCTGGGATTCAACATCCTTCATTTGCAACTTGTGACCATGGGAATACTCAGTGGATTGCAGTCTTCCATTTTGACTTTCTTCAACATCTCCTTTGTGTACTTGGCTTGTGCAATGAATATGCCTTTATTTGTTTGAGAAATTTGCAAGTCTAGGAAGAAAGACAACTCAGCAACCATTGACATTTCAACTCCATTTGCATATTGGGGGCAATTTCTTTTTGCACATCTTGTCTTTACTACCACCAAATATAATGCCATCTACATAAACTACGATAATCAACAAGTTAGCTCGTTCATTTGTGATAAAGAGATTTCTATATGAAACTCCTCTTTTGAAACCGTGCTCTTGATTATACATGTGTAGTCTTGAATAGCATGCCCTTGGGGCTTGTTTCAATCCATAGAGTGCCTTCTTCAATTTGCACACATAGTCCTCATCCTTTGATAGAAGAAATCCCTCTAGTTGTTAAATGTATACTTCTCCCAAGTTTCAATGTAGGAAAACTGATTTTATATCCATCTGATAGACTTTGAAGTTCTTGAAGCTAGCAAGGGCTAGAAACATCCTTATAGCTTCCATATGGACAACGAGAGCAAAGTTTCTTCAAAGTCAATTTCTTCTACTTGAGCATATCCTTTGCACACAAGCCTAGGTTTGTTTCTTACAACTTTGCCATCCTCATTTAGCTTGTTTGTAAAAATCCATTTGATGCCCTATGACATGCTTGTGTTTATGTCTTGGGACAAGTTCCCAAGTTTCATTCTTTTCAATTTGGTCCAACTCTGCTTCCGTGGCCACAATCCAAAAATTATCTTCAATTGGTTCTTTAAAGCCCTTTGGTTCTATTTTGGAGAGCAGACATAAATGTTCAGGCTCTATTGTGATAATAGGGCTCCTCCTTGTTTGGGTGTGCATGTCTCCAATGATTAGGTCTTTTGGATGAGTACTTTGAACAAACTTTGATGGAGTCTTAGGTGCTCTTGGTGGTATTTAAGGTTTTTCTTGCTTAGGCTCTTTGTAAAGGGACACCCCAAATCTGGACCTCTTTTTTTTTCTGTCTTTGGTGCTAGGCAGATGTTGTGCTTATAATTCATATGAAAGGTTCACTCACTAATGTTTATTGGAATCCCTGCCGAGTCCATACCAAATATTTCCACTTCCCTTCCCAAAGATGATGAATAGTCATTTACACAAACAGTTTGCAAGCTTGAGGTTTGTTTGTAATAACTTCATTTTCATTTATATTGTTTGCATTCATAAATGTCACAACTGTTAATATCCAATAATAAACACATGCTTTTCCAAATTAGTTCACTGTTGACAGAAATCAGATTACATATTATAGAGTCAAATGCTAACCTTAAATCACATGTTCAGGCCTGAAAATGTCTCAACAGTGTACATCAATAATGCTCAGAACAAGGAGACTTGTTTTTCACCAGCCAGTTTGTCAACCGTAATGACTGAAATCAGACTCAAAATACCTTGAAACTCAGAGAAAGATAGTATGCATGGCAGACCTTCAGTTAGCAGTCTGGAGCCATTCACAAGTTCCCCTTATCACTCAATGCCACCAATAGATAACCAGATGAACCTTCGATGCTTTACACAGAAATCTTCACAGCAACTAAAGGAAACATCTCAGATTGAATCCTGCAACTGAGACTAATTGACAGAGGTGCACCAAACAGGATCCTTCCCATGCCACACATCAGAACTTCTTCAAACATGTGCTAAATTAAATCACCAACCTGGAACTGATGTTTCCAGTGCTCAGAAGCAACAATCACATCTGAGAAATGCCAATAAATAATCCCAAGTCTCTTTATTGCTCAGATTTTCCAGACTCGAACATCAATGAGAACACAGGATTGAGAATTAACTCTTGGTTCTAATTTCTTCATTGCTCAGAATCACAGAACCTGTGCCTGTAGATTATGTACCTCTCCTTGCTCTGAGATGCCATCATTCACATGTCTGCATAGTCTCATCGTTCACGATATTTACATGGAAGGTATCTTTGCAATATCGAAGTTCTTAATCCAGGAATGGAAGCATTTATCACAACTTTTAACACCACTAAAACAAACTCTTGACAACTTCAGGAAATGTTGAAAGGTTTCCCTAGTTCCGTAACAGTCACCAAATTTTATACGTCTTGTTCCTCTGTTATGCAGAGCGATTTTAATTAGAAACACAACAAGAATTATTACTGTAACGGTTCCTTGGATAGATGAGCAAGGAATGACTTAGTTCCCTCACGGCAAAGTCTAGCTTCTTCACTCACGGCAATGTCCAGCTTCTTCACTCGTGACAGCATTACAGAGGACCACGAACCCTTCCACACTCGGTCTTCACAAAAATGGCTCTGACATTGCAGCTTGAAATAAGAGAAAACACACTCAAATTGAATGCCAAGTATAGGAATCAGGAACCGACCAACTCCCAGTTCCTTCTATGCACAAAACTCTTTGATTTCCATAAGCTCCCAAACATCTTTTAATATTATCTATAGAAGGATACTTCAACTACACCCAGGAGGAAAAAGAAACTGTTACTGAGTAATAATCACAGTCCTTCATTACTGGGTTTTCAAATACTCATACAACCTGGAAACTTAGGCGTGTAATTATGAAGATGCTCTCTTCTTGTTCAGGAAACTCACAAAAAAATAGAACAGAGGCAGAGTTTGATGATCAGTTTTATTATGAACGCCAAAGATAGGTTTATGATTCGAACAGTCCGTCTCCTTGGGATTAATGGGAGCTCATGAAATATAACTATTGACTTGAAACTTGAACATTAAGAGAATTTCGTCCCATCAAAAAAATAATTCAATCTTACTACACAGGAAATATATCAGATAAATAAGACTACTTCCAGAATTAAATCTCACGGTCAAGTAGACCCACGCAGAGTTCCATAACTCGCCGCGAGTCATGCGAGTTATGATGACTCGCGGGCCGAGTAGTCCATGGCGGGTTTTCATGACCCATGGACATGACTCGACGAGTCATGGGTCATGACGCGCATGACTTGCGAGTCATGCCATGACTCGCCGAATCCGTGGTCTATGACCCAGCCGCGGCAGTCATCTTGGATGACTTAAAAAAAACATAAAAACACATATTAAGAGAATAATTTGCAAGTTGATTCCAATCTGAAAATAATCTCAAGCCTTTTGTAATCTGTATGAGATCTGACTGTGTAATCAATATCAATCTGTAAAATAACTTAAACAATCTCTCACTGTTTATCTGAATAACTTGTCTACAAAGTTAGATTTGACTTGAAAGAGAAAACAAAATTCTGAGAGTACTGTTATACCAGATTCCAATTTTTGAGATTTCACAAAAATAGTCACCATATGGACATGTATAGACTCAGATAGTTATCCTGTATCAGAATGACCTGCAAGAAGTCCTTTGTGACCTGCAAGAAGCTTAGAGTTGTCTCACCAACACATCAATAGGGTTAAGGGAAAAAACAAAAATTGGCCAAAGCTCGTGGAACCATATTGTATAAAAAAGGATACATTTTATTTGCACACAAGGCTTTATTTAAAGTTTCCTTCACATTCCCACTAAAGTCAAAATTAGTTGTAAGGAAGCAATAAAAACATCCTCAAGAATTCTAAACCTGCAAATGTCATTTGTAAGCAGTGTCAATTCAGGAAACATGTCAAAGTAAGCTTTAAAGTAAGCCATGTGATATTTTTCGCTATTGATTTCTTTTAAGATGTAAAGTTTGTTTGATGTTGTATAAGCTTCTGCTATTAATCTTCCATCTTTCTTAATTTCCCATCCTTTGGAAAGAAATGTGACCATTTGCCGTTGATCACAAAGTTTTCTAACACCTTAGAAGATTTTGTTTTAATCCCTTAACATAATGGACATTCTCAATCTTTGTATTTTCATGATCTAGACTGAGTGTCCCTTTTCCTCTTATCTTCTTCTTTGAATTGTCACCAAATCTTATTGTTCCTTCATCTGATGGTTCAAGAGAAATGAATTTGCTTTTGTCGCTTGTCAAATGTCTTGAGCAACTACTATCAACATGCTTCCTATCATTTTCATTTTGTGCATGTAGAGCCATTTGGACAAACATGGATTCTTCTCTTTCCCTCTTCTCTTGCTTCTTTTTCTAAGTCTTCGTTGAGTATTCCTTTCTTTTGTAAGGAACATTCTCTTTCTTGTTTTGTATTGGAGGCTCATTGAAGATAGTTTTTGAAAAATGTGTTGTATGTGCAAGGTTGTTGCACTTGTAACACATAATATCATAATACATTAGAGGAGCAAATGAGTTATAATTTCTTTTAGTGAAACTAGGGGAATTCCTTGGACAAATTCTTCAATTTATTACTTTGTGACCAAATTTATTGCATGAAAGACAATAGCCATTAAAGGAATGATGAAACCTACTCATATATGCTTGTCTTTTATTGTATGAAAGACAATAGCCATTAAAGGAATGATGAAACCTACTCATATATGCCTGTCTTTGATGAAGGAGCCTTCTGAAATAATTCCTTGTTGCCTTTGGAGGTGAATTGGTCTTTAGTGGGAATGTAGTGTTCTTTTTCTTGATCTCCTTCTTATTGTTGTCCTTGGTTGAATTCATAAGAGGCTTGATGTAGTTTATTGTTTTTTCTTCATATACCTTATGTGGTGGATCTAGTCTGAAAACTTCTAGCTTCTTTTGATTGATCTTCAACAAAACCAAGATCAGTTTGATCTAAGTTGCCGATTCGGGTGCGGATTCAAAGGCGGATGCGAGAATCGGGTGCGCGGATGTGTGAATTTTTTTTAGGGTTTTTGGATGTGTTTGTATGTGTATATAAATACTATTTATAAAGCATGTCATTGTACTCTCAGTACTACTGAATAAGAATAAAGATTTTACTACTGTGCTGGCCATATCCGAATATTAATACTTTAATATTGCATTCATTGATCAATATTCGGTTTGCTCCTGATTGACAAATCTGACTATTATTGATCTGAGAGACCAATTGTTATTGCTGTAGCTATTTGTATTATCAGTCTATAAACATTAATAAAAACATAAAAATCCGCACATTACAAAAATCTCTGTCTTTGGGTAAATTACTTATGGGAGTTGCCAAGCAATTGTGTCTAGGAGACTTCCCAAAATCCCAAGCGTACAACTTCACCACTAGGTTACATTATCATTGTATTGTGTTCAATATATAATGATTGATGTTCTTAGTAACATTCAACATATTGCTGCTAAAGCACTAGTTTTTAGGGCCGTTTTAGGGTTTAGGAGCAAAAAATAGAATAAAAAAATCTTATTTGCACATGTTAAATAAACTTTAAGTGGCAAAAAGTGAAAAAAATAGTTGTTTTCTGGGCATAGGCCCGCGGAGGCTTCTATATGTGCCCGGGAGCCTGTCGGAAGTGCATCCCAGGCACCGGGATGCTTGTGGATGCCTCTAGGAAGCATCCCCACGCATCTGGGTGTGTGGGATGCGCTTCCGACAGGCACCCATAGGGCACCCGCCTCCGCATCCGCATTCGCATCCGTAGGCACCAGGATCTGGATCCGGGGCATATGGACAAGCACCGGTATCTTAGGTTTTGATAAGTAGAGATATTTGCTAGTTGGTAAGTTCATCTAATTTTTTGGTGCTTTTATCTGACTTTAAGCACCAATTCAATTGTTTTATTGATTTCTTCAATTCCTTTTTCAAGGAGACAACTTCAAGCTCTAGTTTATCATAATCCGATTCTTTTGCCTTGAATTGTCATGACTTACTCAATTTCTTTGGCCTCTTCTAGTTTAACTTTTAGGTCTTCAATTATTTGGTTTGACTCTTCTAGGGTATTGGAAGCATTTTGAACTTTTGGCTTGTGTTTTGTGATATTTTTCTTTAGTTTCTCATTTGCTTTGTATGTCTAGTGAAGCTCTTTAAGATTTACTTCCTCTTCTAAGTCTTCTTCATTGCATGCCTCATTCAGTTCTTCCTCATCATTTCTATTATTTTCAACTTCCATTACCATAAGAATTTCTTCACCATCACTACCCAAATATTTGTCACTCCCTTCTTCTGATCTATTATATTTCTTTGAATAAAAAATTTTCTTGGGTTTTTGCGAGTTTTTTTTTCTTCTTTTGGCCATACTTGTGATTTTTCTTTTGATAAGACCTTTTTTCCTTCTTAACATACTTTTCTTTTTCATCCTCGCTACTATCACTCTCATTTTGAGGAGACTTTGAAGATTAGTGTTTGATCTTACCACAATTGAAGCATTTGAACGATTTTTTTTTTTGTATTCGCCTGATCTCTTCAACTTTCTCCTAAAAAGTGCTTCTTCTTCATCTATGTCACTGCATGAACTTTCACATGTTTTACATTTTCCCTTTTTGTAAGCTTTAAAAGTTGCTTCCTTCTGAGAAGGGTTATCTTCAAGTCTCATTTCATATGCAGTGAAGATTGCATGTAGCTCGTCCTTGGTGTGTATCTAGGTCTTTTATTTCTTCAATTATTGATACCTAAGTTACCGGGTTTTGCCCCTGAACCCCCCGGACCCGGATAAATTCGAACCGGTTCGAGGTCTGGGTTCGAAAATTTTGGGCAGGGTTCAATTTTTGAAGACCAAATTCGAACCCGGGTTGAGATGGTTCGAACCCTGGCGAATTTCACCAAAAAAAATGAATTTGGTGCGAATTTCGCCCGCGGTTTCACTTAAAATTTTTTTTTATGGCGTATTTGTGACGAATTTCGCCCGGTGAAAAATAACTCTCGATGCCTTTATAAAATAATTAAGGGGAAAAATTAACCTTAGAGTCTTATTAGGCTCCATATAGAAGATGATGATGATGAAGAAGAAGAATATCAATAAATTATTAATCCATTAGTTGAACTTCAAACAATGATACTTGAACCGATGTTCTGATTTAATTTTAATGTTTTGAATCTTTGATGTTGTAACTTGAACCTGAAGTATATGATGGTATGATCATGGATTCATGATGCTATGATTACAAATTGACAAGTGTTTTTATTGTTTAAATGTTTACTTTTTATGATACTTTGTGACATTCTAATCTTAACTCATGCTTCTAGGCTGCATAAATATCAAAATATGTATATATATATATATATAAAATTACATATTTTTGTACTAACGAACCTGAACCCAAACCCCTTTTCAAAATTTTGGCGAACCGGCGAACCGGTTCTTCGAACTCGAACCCGAACCAGCAACTTAGATTGATACTATAGAATTAAACGGTAAAGGCAGATATCTTAAAATCTTTTGCACAATATTGTCTTCCTTGACATCTTCGCCAAGTCCCTTCATAGTGTTGGCAATTTTATCAACACAAAATAGATAAGAGGCCATGTTTTCATCTTCCTTCATTTCAATAATTTTAAATTTCTTATGATGTGTTTGGAGTTTTGCCTTTTTTACTTTTACATCTCCTTCATGTATATTTCTTAAATTTTTCATATAATAAAATTTTTACTATTTAAAATCTTGATTGAATATAGTAGCAGTGCATTATAATGCTTATTCAATACTTATGCAAGATTTAGCAAATAAGGACACCAAAGAACACCAAGTTTACATGGAAACCCTAATGGGAAAAACCACAACAATAAATGCTTATATAATATCTTCTTTTACAATGTTTGTAGGCACCAACCTGCTAAAGGCAGCAACCCCTAACTTAGTTTGTGAGCACCAACCCACTCGAAGCACCAACTACCACTTCTGAATGTGCATCAACATATTGGAGGCACCAAACCCTAAGTAGGAACCACAATGATGAAGCACCAACTCCTCTGAAAAATTCTGCTAAAAGGATGATCATAAAGCTCTCACAAACTGATCTCATTACTGTCTTAAAATCTACTACAAACTCCTGATAATCTTTCCCTCAATCCTGAGAAAATTTCCTCATGTATAACCCTCTTTAAATCTTGTGTGTATCTATTTGATTGACTTCACACAGTACACAACACACACCTTACTCTAATTCTCAAGATGATCGTACATGTGCCCCAAGAGAGTTGATTTTATTAATGGTCATCACTGTTCAATTGAATGCACATGTCCAAAATTAGGCCATGTCTCTTGGTTATCATATGTAATTTTTTTTTGTTTAAACAAATTGCGACCTTTGACTATAACCGCTGTTTTAGTAAATGTTTCCTTTAAACCGCTGCCTAAATGAACCTTTTGAAGAGTGATTTTCTAATCACATCCTTTCTTGTACTACTCAAATCATGTGTTACTTCTAAATCACACCTTTTCACTCATTCAATAAACAAACTTCTTTTTATTAGGAATTTTACCTTTATGAACAATTACTAATCAATTTCTGCACTTTAATCACTCCCATAATAATCGCTGATTTTTATTTCTATCAATGTTTTCATTATGAAAGTATCCCGGTCTATTCTTTCTTTGTCATTTGACAGTACCTTTTTCTTCTTATAATGTGACTATCATGATAATCCCTTTTGAAAATTATGAATTCGATTTGATTGAATATTGGTTGTTACTGCTAAGGATGAATACAAAATATGTATGCATCAAAAAGCCATTACAGTCACCACATTATCATTTGTGGCTTGCACATTGTCTTAGATAGAATCACTGTATGTAGTTGCTATCTTAATGAGTTGTTGTCTTAGGATATATCGTTCATTAATTACTGTTTCTTTTCTTTTGTTTAATCACTGCTTTCCCTGTATATGTAATCGCTGATTTTCAAAGTCTTTTATAAAATTGCTCATCAATACATTCCTGCCATCACTTGATATCACAGTCTGATCTGGTTACTGTTCTTTATGTTGGTTATGGTAATTGTTTATTTACTTGACGTCAATGACAACTGTTCAATAGAAGTGTCAACTTCAACAATCCCCTCAAACTGCTCTGCAATTATAGGACATGGTAAAATTTGTTGCTCAAGTTAAAGTTACGAGAAAAGTGTAACTGATTGTCCTTTCAGATGTACTAGTAGAAGTGGTCATTCTAACTATTTAGGTTATAAAATCTGAAATGAATCAAATACAGGTAGTAATGGATAATAATCTGAAATCCCTCCAAAAATACACTGGGTAAGGTGAATTCATTCATCACTGAGACTGTGTCACATCTGAAATCAATCAAACACAGGTAGAATGAATTTTGTTTAGAAATCCCTTCAAAATACACTGATAGGATGAATTCAGTGATCACCAAGATTTACACAGGTGAGAGATGCATGGAGGTAATAATTATCATGAGCCCACTAATTTTTATGGCATAATTTTCTATATATGTGAAGGAGATAGAACTGAAAGCCTCTGCTTCAATTCAAGAATTTATATCATTACTGCCCAAAAGACAGTAAGAATAGGGGCAGTTTGATGGAAATTGAGGAAAAGATGAATAGACACTGAATAATCAACTCAACACGAGTATTGACAGTGTCAGAGCATGTTGACAGGAGTGCCTAGATTTATTATTGCTTTGCTATGTTTAATTAATTGAGTCTTGTAATTCCATATTGAGTATTTAATTTGTTCTCCTACCTAACTTCTGGGGATCAAAGTTATTGTTCTACTATTGACAATTTATTGATTTACTGGCTACTTATGTTGATCTATTGCTGGTGAGGTGTTGATTATTTATATTGTTCTCCTACCATGTTGACTAGTTTCTTGAAGAGAGCAAGATTTGTGGTTGATAATGATGTGATATCCCTCAATTAATATGTGTATGCTAATTCTTTACCATTAAAGTGTATTTTCCAAATTATTGTATCTATTAGATTAATGAAATATAATTGGGAAATTGACCATTATAAAATTAAAGAATTAATATATTTAATCAATAATAATTGAATATCATTATATTAAAACAAGTTATTATAATAATATATACTATAATATATATTATATATATTATAATACATACCATGGTATATATTAATTAAAGGAGGTGGCTGTTTTTAAAGTGGTGGCTGCATTGTATAGTCGAACCCCCTAAGGGGGGCGACTTGTGTGGAGGGGACGTGATTCCCCCTCTCACAATATATATATATATATATATATATATATATATATATAATATTAACAGAAAACAAAAATAGGGGAAAAAGGGGGACAGTGTAGTAAAAAAAAACGCAGAAACAACAAAGACATTGACCATTTTGGTAAATACTTACAAATAAGTTCTTAATATATATATATACTCGCAATAATATGCATAAATATATTTTGATCATTTGTATAATTGTTTATATATATATATATATATAATTGAGATATTTCTACTTTCGTTATATGAAATCTTAACTAATGCATTCTTGTATAATTGTGGATTTTTATAAATAACTTAGAATTGATTTTATAATCAATACTAACGTTGTACATTTATATGTGACCCAAATGAGATTAATTGGCAATTCGAGATTGTTATAGTCTCGTTGCCAATGGCAATTCGAGGTTGGTATAGCCCCGTTGCCCAAATGAGATTAATTGGCAATTCGAGATTGTTATAATCCCGTTGCCAATGGCAATTTGAGGTTGGTATAGCCCCATTGCCCAAATTAGATTAATTGGCAATTCGAGATTGTTATAGTCCCGTTGCCAATGACAATTTGAGGTTGGTAGCCCCATTGCCAATTTGAGATTGTTATAATCTCGTGTAGGCAGTATATATATTGATAGGTAGTCATATGCATATGTGTAGGCTTGGATAACAGTGTCTGTTTCCAAGAGAAACTAGAAGTAGTGCTCTATGGAATGACGACCGATAGCCAATTGCTTAGAGTGGATCTTATATCCCTCAAACCAAGAATCAGGAATTCTGTGAAGCCCGACCTAGAGGCAATTGCTAGGGTCAAATTCTCCTTACTAACTTAGAATAGAGTGTCTTATAAATATTGAATAATAATTGTACTAACATCGGTTTTGTAGGACATTACTTAAGGAGAATAAGTAGGGACATTATAGTGGTATCGGAGCATGATCTTGCCATCCTGTAGGGTAAATGATTAATAAAAGATCATTTTAACGAATAGAAAGGAATATAACAATGTGCGTAGGAAGTGTATACTTTGTGTGTGTTAAGTGTGCCTACGCGTCTTCACATATTCATGCATATATTTCATAATTTCAAAGGTGTTTTTGTGGGTTGATCTAGAACAATAAGAACAACTAGAGAAAGATGAAACTGAGGTTTTGGCACCATTACAAAATATTCTATATGATCATTTCTCTAGATGATGAGAGAAATTTATCTTAAGTTACCAAACTCAATTATCAAAGCATAAGGAGAAATTATACATAATTGCTTGAGGACAAACAAATTCAAGATGGGGGAAGTGTGATATCCCTCGATTAATGTGTATGCTAATTCTTTATCATTAAAGTGTATTTTCTAAATTATTGTATCTATTACATTCATGAAATATAATTGGGAAATTGACCATTATAAAATTAAAGAATATATATATTTAATCAATAATAATTGAATATCATTATATTAAAACAAGTTATTATAATAATATATATTAATGTATATATTATAATAAACATTATAAATATTATCATTATAATAATAGAGAAAATGAATATTATTAATATATTAATCACAATATATTTCTTATTAAATTTAATAATAATAAACAATTAAAATAAAATTGTCATTTAATAAATTTAATATTATTAATATTATTATTAATAATATAATAATAATCATTTAATGATAATAATATATACTATAATATATACCATAGTATATATTAATTAAAGGATGCGACTGTTTTTATAGTGGCGACTGCATTGTATAGTCGCACCTTAGGTGGTGCGACTGAGTCACAGCCTTAGGGTTGCGACCAGTCGTACCCCTTAAGGGGGCGACTCAGTGTGGAGGGGACGTGACTCCCCTTTCCACAAAATATATGTATAATATTAATAGAAAACAAAAAAAGGGGGAAAAAGGGGGACAACGCAGTAAAAAAAACGCAGGAACTACAAAGACATTGACCATTTTGGTAAATACTTACAAGTTCTTTATATATATATATATATATATATATATATATTCACAGTAATATGCATAAATATATTTTTAACATTTGTATATATATATATATATATATATATATATATAATTGAGATATTTCTACATTCGTTATATGAAATCTTAACTAATGCATTCTTGTATAATTGTGGATTTTTATAAATAACTTAGAATTGATTTTATTATCAATACTAACGTTGTACATTTATATTTGCCCCAAATGAGATTAATTAGCAATTCGAGATTGTTATAGTCCCGTTGCCAATGGCAATTCAAGGTTGGTATAGCCCCGTTGCCCAAATGAGATTAATTGGCAGTTCGAGATTGTTATAGTCTCGTTGCCAATGGCAATTCAAGGTTGGTATAGTCCTGTTGCCCAAATGAGATTAATTGGCAATTCGAGATTGTTATAGTCCCGTTGCCAATGACAATTTCAGGTTGGTATAGCCCCGTTGCCAATTTGAGATTGTTATAATCTCGTATAGGCAACATATATACTGATAGCCAGTCATATGCATATGCGTAGGCTTGGATAACGGTGTCCGTTTCCAAGAGAACCTAGAAGCAGTGCTCTCTGGAAAGACTGCCAATAGCTCGATTGCTTAGAGTGGACCTTATATCTCTGAAGCCAAGAATCAGGAATTCTGTGAAGCCCAACCTAAAGGCAATTCCTAGGGTCCGACCTAAAGGCAATTCCTAGGGTCAAATTCCCCTTACTAACTTAGAATAGAGTAAGTGTCTTATAAATATTGAATAATATTTGTACTAACATCGGTTTTGCAGGACACTATTTAGGAGAATAAGTAGGGACATTACAAATGAACATTTTAATAAGTTTTTGCTACCGTTCTTTTCACTCAATCTATCTTCCCTAAGTCTTTTAATGCATTGTTCACTGTATGACAACAACAACACAAGTTCCAAAATATGTGCTTGTATGTACCCTCTACCATCTGCCTCCCGTCAAACTTTTCTTTTTGTTTGTGTCCATAGCTGTTGCAAATTGGAGAACAGGTTTAGAGTGTTTGGAAGGGCCTTTGGATAATGTTTTAAGAGGGTAGAAGGGCGCTGAAAGTCGCTGTGGTTCTGCTTTACTCACATTACTCTCATAACTTGATGAACCCCTTGCTTAAACCCTTCTATATCTTTCTTTCATTTCACGTTCACTATAGTCACTCCTGATGTTCATGTTCCATGAAAAATATGGAATGCAGGGTCAGATTGAAAATAGAAAAAAGTAATTTAACTCTTGAAATTTGACCCAAAGAAAATCTAGGAAAAATGTGCCTTTATTGATATTGTCCTCCTAATTGTTCATTGATTGTGCAGCTTGCTGGCTTGGTTTTGATCCTTGAAGTTGACTGCTCATTAAACAATGAAGAAATATTTTCTTTTTCCATCTGTCACTGCAACTTTTTGGGGTTTAAAAATGTGGTTTGCAATGCAAAATGGGGCTATGCTTTGTGCCTTTAGGGCTGAGTTTGGCATGGGGGCGCACAAAAAACTTAGTTCTATTTGAGCATTTTTTTTATTTACTTTTATTTATTATGTTTCACCAAGTTTGTGGGATGCAAGGACAAGTTGATTCCTTTCATGGACGAGAGATGTTGAGGCCATTATTGGGGATGATAAAGGATGGCTATATATATATATATTGAAAATATAGGAAAATTTTAAATATTCATATGATAGCCTATTTATATAAGTTTTGATATATTTGTGCACAAGTTGCCCCAATGAAATGACCCTAACTGGCCATATCTCAGAGTTTCTCAAATAAATCGTATGCAGATTTATGGAAATAGATACATGCAAATAACATTCGATCCAACAATAATAACCAGCGAATATATTCTAGTAACAAGCAAATATACTCCAATAACTTCTCACCGAAATGATATCGTATTATACAACAGCAATACAATAACCATGAAGTACAAATATCCCAATCTGAAATATATAAACGCAGTAAGACTGAAAGATAAAGAACCTGTGAATGCAAAGGCGAACTCTGATGTGAATCCGCACTGGAGACGTACTGGGGCTACGTCCAATCCTCCTTTGAGCCAAAAGGGTTTTCGTCCTGAAGGCTGACTTCGAAAGCTAAAGCTTCCTAATATCTCCAAGAGATAAAATATCATATCATAAAACTAAGCATGCCACAATGAGGCTCCGACACTTCTTTTAAAGCTGTAGCTGTGACTCTTCAGCTTTCCCACCTTTCTGTCCTTTCATATTCTCACTTTTTTCGTCACTTAAAGTAATACATCCAATTAATAATAAAGTGACATAATAATAAAGTAAGATATCTTCTGGCATTAAAATGGATAGCCAAACAAACTCGGAATAAGACGTGTGATAGCTTGCTAGAAAGCTCTCGGCGATACACTCCAAGTCCAATACTGAAATGCCACGAAGACTGAACTCTGATGACTTACTATAAATAGTAAGTATCTGGAAACCCTGCAGAAACTACTTTGATTCGCCTGAAACTGGAATTCCCTTGGCCAAATGTCAAACTGACCCCAGTCAAGCCTTGGTTAGCCTATCAGGCCACGAAAAAACAGCTAACGAGGCACAAGAATAATGTGCCCTAAAAAGGGGACATTACAAATCTTCCCTTCTCGGAGATTGCTTGCCCTCAAGCAATTGGTTCCTGCATGCTATGACCAAAATGCCTAGATCCCATACCAACCTCAAGGGAGTTGCCCCACTCTACTGTTGTGCCACCCTGATAAAATCATGACGTGTAAGGAGAAGCCACTCATTACTCCCCCAAATCAGCAATGCATCAGTCATACTAATACTGGGATCCCAAATCACCACATGTGCATGATCAGTCAAATCACCCTGCCGTGTGCTGCTATCATCTACGAGAAGATCTTTAATCCAACTGAGAACCTCACTCCCACTGAAATCATGAGCACCACTAAGGTCAAGTGAAGGTGGGAACTCGACATTATGCCAACCAGCTCCCTGAATAATTACTAACCATGGGAATGTTCCTCCTGGGTCCCACAAACAAAAAGGCCATCCACCTTCCCAGTTGTCTGTAATATCCTGTCGATCCATACCCATATTGGGTGGAGTGTCAAAATTGCCCGACTGCCACCACACTGCCCCTCTAACATGTATCCCAAATCGTTGATTGTACTCAAGAAGCAAACTAGCAACACTGCTGGACAAGGCTTCCCCCTTCATGAAGGGAAGCATATCAAACCAATTCCCCATCTCGCACCTATGCAATAATCGGAACAAAAAGTCCTTCGTCGGTGGGCTGAATGGGAAATAAAATGCATCACATACAATGTGGCTATAATGTGATGCACTAACCAACTCTTCTGGGAATCCTGAATTGGCACTAGGATTCCATAATTGTCTCTCTATACCAAGAGTCATACAATGCACATCATTGCGTGAAAAATTTGCATCATCAAGCGCAATCAGCATACCAAGCTCAACAATCCCATACTGAATAGATTTTGACCAAGTCTCATCATCATGCTCAATATCTGTGATGGTGGAGTTACCATAGGCACTGGATGAATCGTTACAGAAATGTGGTTGAATCCCAGCTACGTGAAGAGGAGAACGAATCAAGGGATACTCATCAACACTGTCTTCTCTCCTTATGTACTCCTTGGCCATGCTGATAGCAAGGTCTCTATCCAAGGCTGATTTGTAATCAACATCATGTCTATCTGTCAAATGTGATAAGGCAGCCGCCTCCTGGTTGCATTCAACACCAAACTGAAAAGTACTCTCCTTCGAGATCAAGAGTTGGGACTTCGGGTCAATTTCAAGAGATGTTCCATCATCCAACTCAAATAGTAGATTCTCAAATATCCAATCAGCACTCATCTCAAAGAGTAAGTTATCAATCAGATTGAGTTCTGTATTTTCACTATGCTTCATCCAATCAACATTATGCTGGCTCAAGGTATTACCTTCATGAGAGTGAATATCCTCATGCCTTTCCTCAGCTGCTGTTACATAAATAACTGATTCAAAAGATGCTTTATCAGCCCTATAGTCATCAACCAAATTAGGACATGATGCCATAGTGCATGGGGACTCCTTTGAATTTCCAGGGAGCTGATCCAGGATTGTATCCCTTTCAACCTTGTGGCCCTTATGAATAGTAGTGGTTTCATTCTCACCAAGCTGCTGCTTTGAGTTTGTAGAATCCAAACCATCATCATCCTCTTCTGGAACACCCATAAATTGTGCAAAGGGAAGATGGTCATGAATCTTCTTAGCAAGAATGGAATACTTCTGGTGGCTGGTCATAATTGCATCATTTGTTGTCAAGGCATGAAGTCTCTTACTTGCATCTGTAGATGAAGATGAAACTTTAGGGATTCCAAATTTCCTGGAAAGTGTATCACTTAAATGCTACAATTCTCGATTGAGTGTTTGTTGCGTTTGTTTAATGTCTTTCCATGCTTGTGTGTTGCTGAACAACCCCTCCATCATGACCTATTTTGTTGTTCAAGTTAGGAACCAATTCCAACTGTGGTAACCCTGGTCCAACTGTTTAAGATTGTCCTGCTTGTATCAAAAAATTTTCATTCATCCACCCAGATAGGGAGGAATTATGTCAAATAGTTTGTATTAACAACACCTCACACTTACATAGATAATGGTGTTTCTTATTAATCTTTGAAACAGATTCATAGAGATGAAGACAAAACGCTGTTTGAGGAGATTGTTCAATATTCTGCCAATTTAATAGAACAATCCAGTTCTGAAACTTCTGAAGAAACAACGAACCTCATACGCAACAAGTGTTCCTGTATATCAATAAACATATACTTCAATGTTGTATGGTCTCAACCAAAATAACAACTCCCTGAATTACAATTCCGTGCCAATGCCCTGAAACTGTTACAGATCTGCATCCCCTTCTCTCTGATAATTTTCGCCAAATCTGATGCACACCTCTACAAGTTGCAAGATGCTATCCGTGTTCTGTATTGTCACGCAATTTGGTTTGTACACACCAACTGAGATGATCTTGTCTTACAAGAAAACAACCAAACACTTGCAATCTCCAAGGTACTCAAAATTACACTCTCAGCCAACTGTTCTCTTTCTGTGGTTGAGCTTCCATTAACAGGAAGAGATGAATTAATTTTCTGCAGACTGATTTAATTTTGACTGCAGTAGCTAGGAATTTTACCCTTGTAATATCCCAAATAGATTCTATGCTCCAATTTGTGCTTCCACTCAATACATTTGATGAAACAATTGGCATACATGTCATTGCATTATATGAGTTCCAGTTTTTAAACTCACCAGCTTATCCAATAGAGATAATATAAAGCTCCCCACCTTAAAACACTGCTACAGAAAACTATGCTACACAATAGTCACTGCCTGTGTATTTTGATCAATTCCTTCGACATTCATGCGTTAACTGATTTTAAGGAAAAATCACGATCCACACCACAAGAAAACCAAACTGCAACAGTCTGGAGTTTGTTATAGCGTTAAGGACTGCAATAGGCTGCTCTGCTCTTAGAATGTTTCCTTCATAGTTATTTCAATAGCAGCCGCCTCACCATATTCACTGTAACTGAAACCTCAACTTGTTTTGAATTGAAATTACAACACACGAAACAGTAATATAACGCAAACCTGGAGAAAAACCTCGTACATATTTACACTGGAAATATCAGCTTTAGCGTGTACAATCACTCCAAGGGTAACAACAGAGACTCCATGGATTGGTTGGCAGCCCTGGGAATGTTTGCAAGTTCTACATCCACTCTGCATGCCTTAATGTTTCCTGAGATAACAACATGTGCTGTCAATTCTGTTCCAAGCAATGGTATCGTCTATTGCTATTTGGAGAATATGAACCATTTATTAGTTTTTCAACTGTTACTATTCATTCCGTGATGGCTCCTACATTCGGCAACCACATAACGGCCAAAAATAGCTATATTAATCATTCACAGCAACTCTGAGATTCTCTCTCCAATCCTGACCTCCACGCGATAGTTCTATCTAACTCCATCTTTTTCGATGAAAACAAATTAAATATATCGGCGATGAAAACAAATTAGATATATTGGCTCCAAGAATTAAATGCCCGACCCTCAAAATCAATTGCTTCTTCAAATATTCATTACTTCTGTAGTGGTGGGGTCCAAAAGTATTAAAATCGACTCCCTTAATATTGCTTATGAGTAACAATGGAGCCTTCACAAATATTATTATAATCCACGACAATATGAAATATTGCCAAACCTAGATTACGGCAATCTTATTAAACCTTGCAATCATTTATAAGCGGCTAACACTTATAACCGGCGCATATTGACAGCACACCATCTTCTATGGGTATCTAGACACGTTTAGCTACAGTCCAAAATTAACGTGTCACTGTTCTGTATTCCCCAAAGAGCTCGACACGTAATGTATATCTTCTGATTAAAGAAACGATTAATCTCCTCCGATACCCGGAATCGCGAGCTACAACTTCAAAATTTAATGCCCAACATCAATGGCGCGATTCACTATTGAATCAGGAAGACTCCACAACTATCATCGCTCAGGCAGCTGTCCTTAGTAGATATGCGATAATGCTTGCATTGGGAGGCGCAAGCACGAGTTTCGCAATCTCTATGCAACTAATGACTCCACGCCTCTATCCGCCTGTGAGGATTTCTGCTTATGATGTTGGGGCGGAAGCTGTTCATTGCTGGGCCGGTCCTCTCTGCATCCTCCTTACTTCAGACTGTCAAAACAACTGAAGCGTATCAAATGTGACCACGGGCTGTTTCAGTCACCATGCATCCACGTGACTCCCGTTAAGTATGTTTACGCTACTTCCGCAGTTGAATGGTGGCTGCCGCACACCTCACACCACGCTGCGTATAACACTGTGTTATTTTTACTCCCACCCGAGCACTATCCACTCGACGTGCAATCTCAGAACAATGCAACGCTCCCTAATGAGGAGCTAGCTACAGAACGCGTGACTGGGAGCCAAATCAACCCGTTTTCCTGCAAAGGTAAGGTTGATACCAAGGGACTAGTATGTAATATAAGTTCCAACGTCCAACATGAAGATGCAATGAAGCACAACAATAGTTCACAATACCCGTATGAAGATTGAACTGATATAAACAGTCTGGATATGACTGCGAAGACCCAATCTTGAATACAAACTCAGAGGTTTCCTTGTATATATAAGCCACTGTTATATTGCGAATCACGGATTCTGGGAAATACTTGATCTTTGCTTGCTGGGTTTAATACTCAGAATAATATTGCCTTCGAACTGTCCTATCAATCTTTGAAATGAAACCAATCTTTTGACTGATATTAAAATTGCTGAAGTCGTAAACTTGACTAATTACTTAAAAACAAATTTGTTCCCTTCTGACTCTCAATTTCTATTACTCATGAAACCCTATAGGCTGCCAAGAAATCCAGCTCTGATACCACTGAAATGACCCTAACTGGCCATATCTCGGATTTTCTCAAATAAATCGTACGCAGATTTATGGAAATAGATACATGCAAATAACATTCGATCCAACAATAATAACCAGCGAATATTTTCTAGTAACCAGCAAATATATTCCAATAACTTCTCACAGAAATGGTATCGTATTATACAACAACAATACAATAACCATGAAGTACAAATATCCCAATCTAAAATATATAAACGCAATAAGACTGAAAGATAAAGAACCTGTGAATGCAAAGGCGAACTCTGATGTGAATCCGCACTGGAGACGAACTGGTGCTATGTCCAATCCTCCTCTGAGCCAAAAGGGTTTTCGTCTTGAAGGCTGACTTCGAAAGCTGAAGCTTCCTAATATCTCCAAGAGATAAAATATCATATCATAAAACTAAGCATGCCACAATGAAGCTCCAAGACTTCTTTTAAAGCTGTAGCAGTGACTCTTCAACTTTTCCACCTTTCTGTCCTTTCATATTCTCACTTTTTTTGTCACTTAAAGTAATACATCCAATTAATAATAAAGTGACATAATAATAAAGTAAGATATCTTCTGGCATTAAAATGGATAGCCAAACAAACTCGGAATAAGACGTGTGATAGCTTGCTGGAAAGCTCTCGGCGATACACTCCAAGTCCAATACTGAAATGCCACGAAGACTGAACTCTGATGACTTACTATAAATAGTAAGTATCTGGAAACCCTACAGAAACTACTCTGATTGGCCCGAAACTGGAATTCCCTAGGCCAAATGTCAAATTGACCCCAGTCAAGCCCTGGTTAGCCTATCAGGCCACGAAAAAACGGCTAACGAGGCACAAGAATAATGTGCCCTAAAAAGGGGACATTACACCCAACCATATACTAGTTGTGGTACTCTTAAGGTTTTGGGTATATGTTTACAAATTGCAAACTACATGTACTTTTTTGGTTTGTTTTCATTCATATGTAGGAGTTATTAAAGAAACAGTTGCTTCGTCTTTGCTATGATATCTATTAATTTTTGTTTATCTTGTGATTTTGTTTTAACATTGTGGAATGTAATAAAATTTGAGGATTTCTTATTGTAAGCATATGTAGAGACTTGGTAGATCTCTTTTCTTGCACTATAATTGTTCCTGACATTTCCACTAGCATTATTGTAAATGTTGTTTTACGTAAAATCTATCAGGTTTTGTTGTAGGTTTGGTGTACATGTTAAATTATTATTGCACACTAAGGTTCACAAAATAATGAGTGGTTTAGTATATAATTATGTTTTTCTGATGTACTATGTTAGTATGATTTGGTACCAAAATTGAAAATTGAGTATATGGGTAACAAAATTAAAAACACGAGTATGGAGTTGGCTTGGGTTGTGGGTTTGCTCCCCATCGGTTCCGGGTTCAACTTTGAGGGTCAAACTTACTTGATACACATGGTTTGCAGGCCATTGCATGCATCCTTAGGGGATTAACCTCGCCCTAGGTTGCCCCTTCTTGGCCCCAAGTTGGCACTAAGATCAAGGTAAGGCTGGTTGGGCATCGGGATGGGTCGCAGGGATACTCTTTGTAATGTCCCCTTTTTGGGGCACATTATTTCGTGTCATATAGTTAGCCTTTCATCATGGTCCGGTGGGCTAATTGAGGCTTGGCAGGTGATCAGAGGGATGTTTGGCCTAGGTGTTTTCAATTTTAGGCCAATCAGATCAGTTTCTACAGGGTTTCCAGGGTACTTACTATTAATAGTAAGTCGACAGAACTCAGTTTCCTGGCATTTCAGTAGTGGACTCGGAGCATCTCGCCATAGCTTTCCGACAAGCTATCTCATGTCTCCATCCGAGTTTGTTTGGCCCTCCGTTTTAATGCTAGAGGGTTCCTTACTTTATTTTATTGTCACTTTATAACTCAACGGTTATATCTATTTAAAAGTGACTTTAAGTGGAATATGAAGAGACAAAGTGGGGAAACTGAAGAGTCACAACTGCAACCTTAAAAGAAGGCTTGGAGTCTCATTGAGGCATGTTTAGTTTTGATATTGTATTTGTCTCTTGGAGATACCAGGAAGCTTTCAACTTTCGAATTCAGCCTCAAGGACGGAAACCCTTTTGGCTTAGAGGTGGATTGGATGTAGCCCCTGTTCATCAGCAGAGTGGATTCACAACATAGTTCACCATTGCATTTACAGGTTCTTTATTATTCGATCTTACTATTATTTCTGCATTTCAGATTGGGAAGTTTGTAATCCATGGTTATTGTATTGTTGTTGTATAATACGATACCATTTCTATGAGAAGTTATTAGAATATATTTGCTGGTTTATTGCTATCGGATCATTGGTTTTCTGTATGCATTTGAATGCTTAAATCTGTATGAGAAATATTTGTGAAAACTTGGGAAAGACCCGGTTCGGGTCATTACACTCTTTGTGCAAAAAAGGATTTTTTTTTCAAATCTGGGCTTTTTTCTTGAGTGTTGTAAAGAAGGGGATGTCTGAGACAGTTAGGGACGTGTTAGACATCCCCAATGTGTCCCACGGATTGATTTGTCCTTGAGACGTTTGGGGATGTTTGAGATGCCCCCAATGTTTCCCGAGATCCCCTTAGTTCAGGAACCTCCCCAGCATCTTGGAAAATTTTGGGGATGGCTAGGAAACACTCCCAAGGCATACTTTGTGCTCAAGACATCCTCGGTGCAGGGACATGGGCAAAAAATCGTGGTGATGCATCCCCATGTATCCTCGCTTTTTTAGAGGGGGGATGAGCTGCTGTACCAAGCTATTTCTTGTGCATTTCTAGGATGTTTCCTAGACAAGTTGAGGATTAGGCGATGGCAATGGGATGTTTTAGAGGCATCCCTCATCTATAGAATGTCCCCGGTATGTGTAAACTTTCAAAAGGGCAAGGAATGTGTTTCCTTGTACCCTTGTTTTGTTGTGCATCATGTTTTGCATATTTGAGCAATGATATATATATGTAGACATCAATGTGGAGCAAAGTTTAGTGCTTGAAAGTATTTGTTTTTATTACTTGAAATACTATTGTCTCTCTTGCCTTTTTTTCGATTTTGTTTTGTTTAAAAAGTCGAGAGTAATTGTGTAATAGTATATATTTGCTAGTTTGTTTTTAGTGTAAGTTTAATTTTTTGGCTTGTAGTGAACCCTAAGAGATGTATGAGAACTCAAGCATTGGAAATCCAAGGAATTCACTTAAATGGGAGGAACATTTTTCTCTTAACTTTGTTAAGAAAATAACCCATCAAAGCTGATTGCTTTAATTATCCATTTGTTGCATTAACTTAAACCATTTTTATTCATCTTGAACATGTGACAATTGATATTGACCTATCAATTGGACGTTGTATTGCAACAATAACAATCTCCCATAGCTCATTAAAGTGGGGAATCGTGCACGTCTGTCTTCCACACGGAATAATCAGGCTATTTAGGGGCTGTCCATCTGAGAGAAGCAACTTGGGAGCAGACATGATAATACCAAAAATAAAATGTGCCACAAAAGGAGTATTATTATTAATGCAATGTTGACATACACGCCTTATTTGGACATACACATCCTTTTAAGGACTAAAGAAATATTGAGATGAGCTTGATAGGCTCATGTAGTGAGTCGGGGATGCGTATTTGGACGTTCTATCTCGCATTTATCATCAGCATCGTAGCGTTGTTCAAGTTTTACACATACCTTCTTTGCTTGGTAGCATAGTCAAAGATGAGATGCTCCAAAAGTCCTTGCCAAATCAAGTCATCTAGTTGTAAGTTTTTGGCGTTCTAAAGAGTGTCTAGCAGGGCAAAATAGAAGCTGACGCTATCACAAACTGCAATTTGTGCTCCATGATTGCTGGCAACACTACTGACATCATCCAACATAATTGGCATTCACTGCTTCTCTATCTATTTAGCCATCAAAAGAAAATTACCCCTCTTGCCTTTGACTACTACCAAAACAGGAAACCAAAGAGAAATTACAAGCCACGAAAGATCAAAACATTTATTTGATACCTCAAATGTATTCAATGCTATTGATTTATAGATCCTTGGTTCTTTGGCAAATTACAATCTGCAATAGAAAATACATTTCCCAGCACTAACATCTGCTTTCTATTTCAAACAGCACATCTGTTGGGAGGTTATTGCCTTGTTAAATGAAGTCAGAGAGAAAAATGCAGACGGCGCAATAATTTTATGAGCTTTTGTACTACTTAATTCACACAAAGCTCGTGCAAAAGAGGAATGCAAACGCTCAACTTTCATAGCAGATGAAATATTCGTCGCCTTTAGCTTGAGCAAATGCTACCGGTTTTGTCACGGCTGGAAACCAATGACCATTTCAAACTTTTGCATTGCTCCATACTCTATCACAGAAAACAAATTTTCCATCGCCCATCCTAATGTAGCACTACAAAATTTCCATTGCCCATATTCACTTCATACTCACAGCAGCATCAAAAATCACTGTATACTTCACATGCACTCAAGAAAGCAGACCACTCTGATACCAAATGAAAACGTAGAGAAGGAAAGAAAAACTCAACTTTATATATTCAATTAGAGAGCAGGAGAATAAATACAGTGTGGAAACAAGTATACTATTGAGAAATGTTAAGGTACGGGAAATGAACAATGCATTATGCTAACACCCATGAACTGAACCCTTGAACCCTAAGTATTACCAGGACTGTTAACATAGGCCCTAAGTCACAGTAAAAAAAAAATTACTATAAAGGAAAGGATAAATAAATTTTGTAGATTGTGTGAAGAGGGAAGTGACTACAGGAAGAGGCATTGGAAGAATAGATGGAAAACCATAAAATAACGAAAAGTACAATTAACTGTTTTCATCTATTTTAAGGTGTAGAACAGTTCTATGCCATTTTCCATCTATGTGTAGTTGTTAGGGCAGTCTTCTAAGCATGATTGTAAGCTTTTGAATGTAGAATAACACATTAATGTAAATGAATTTTATTGTTTCTGTTTAGTTTGTAAGTCTTATTTGAGGATTGATTAGGCTTCTAGACCCCTTTGCCTAGGCAACTCACATTGTGTTGGAAAGCATCATTGTGATCAACCGATTTATTTACTGGAATAGATGCACTATGACTCATTTTATAGTTGTAGTATGTAGTGTACAATTGCATGGATTGAATTTTAAAATAATGTGAAACAAATGTGCAAGGGGCTGTAGTGGAATGATGCTATGGGGCATCTATGGGATTGGAAATGTAGACCGTAGATCATTATACCATTTAATTTCTTTTTAGAAGTCTTTTTTGGTTAATTTTGGGGGTTGTATTACGAGGCCCCAACACATAGAACAAGCAAAAGATAAGTAATTAAAAGACAAAGACAACCTACAAAAACAATGCATGTAGGAGTGGGGTAGGCGAAGAGTGAAAGTGGAAACACAATAGGAAAAAATAACTAACTATTGAAGCCAAACAAATACTGAAACTATATGAAATCCATAAGACTTCTCAATGGCCAACTTCTATGTTAGTAGGCTCTTTCTATCACCTTTTCAAAAAATTGGGCTGCCCAATAATCATTTTGTGCAACCATTAGTTTCAGTCTGACATTCTTTTGGCTAGAAGGATTATTCATGCCAAAAAATTGCACTTCATGGCCTAAACCTTAGTCAATTTATTTGCTATTAGTGTTAGAAATCTAAAAAAAATGCATAGCCCAATAACTTGCTATGAGAGAAATAAGCTTGAATGAAAATTACAAATGCAAACCAAAGATATCATAAAGAGCTCACAAAGAGAAGCTGCAAGAATGAAAGCGAAAATATAAGCTAGGTATGAGTTGTTATAGAATCAAGGAGAGGGTTGAGATGGCAAGTCCAACCAATAGGATGTGACCAGCAAACATTCTAAAGATAGTAAATATAAATCCCTTGTAGGATGATGACACCTCAACAACTCATTCACTTGATTCAACTCATTTTGTTAACCTTAAGTGTAATAAGTTGAAAGAAAGACTTAGGAAAAGAAAATAAAAAACCTACACTAATGCCCCGTTTAAGCATAACTTGGGTGGGTGAAAATATGCGTCTTGACAAATGAAGCATAATAGGGTTTCTCCTACCCAAAATATCGAGAGAAAAATGGAAGGACTAAGAAGCTCCCTCCCCTTGTCTCCCCTCCCCCTCTCCTCAAAGCTTGCAAATGAAGGAACTGGCTTTCAATGAAGGGCTTGGAGAAGGTGTTTTCGATTTGCTTTGATATTGGACAATATGGAAGATGAATGATGTAATCATGAATCAAATCTTGGATGTAGTGCATATGTATCTCAATGTGAGATTCCTTGAGATTTGTTTTGCATTCCGATTATCTGAATAGATAAATGTAGGATTTTAGAATTGAATTCCAAAATCAATGAGAATATTTTGAAGCTAAATAGTCTTAGTAGAATCAAATTGCACTTCACTATTTAGCGTATATAGATGAGGGGGTAGTTGTAGATTGCTTTTTGCTAGAACAAAAAACTAGATCAGAACTAATTGAGAAGCAATATCTTGTGTGTTTCACCGAGTCAAAATCCACACTTCATACTAAATCCCATAACTATGACTCATGAGTACCTTGAATGTAGTGGAGAATCCACATAGGTTCTTTCCAATGCAACTCAAGTGGCTCTTACATGAATCCAAAGATCTTGACCACAAGCTATTAAATGCTGGTTCTCATGTGAGTCAAGTACATGAGACTCCCAACAAGTTGTTGGTACAAAGTGCCATCAACCAAGAGTGATGAGCACCAAACCTCAAGTTTCACCCCTGATATCAAAAAATTATCACGAAGGGCATTTTTAGCTTCTTGAATGGTGGATGAGTGACTCCTTGTGATCAAGCCATCAACATAGTGTCATAGAGAACTAGAAATGCGAGAGTATCATCATGCTGCATAACATAAACATTCGTATCAAAATGGCACTAGGTGAATCCAATTGATAGGAGGGACTCTAGCTTGGCGTAGTAGGACATGGCCTGCTCTCAGCCTTAGAGAGATTTCCAAAATGTAATAGAAGTGAGGAATCGCTTACAAACCCTTATGTCTGCTCCTTAAACATTTCTTTTTGAAGGGGGCTATAAAAAAACACTTTTTGCATCCAACTAATGAACTTACCAATTGTGGGTCACAACTATAGTAAGGGCAAGTCGGATGAAATTTATTTCGACAATTTGTGCAAAAGTCTCAAGTTGTCAGTCCTAGGAACCTGGATTATCCTTTGGCCACCAAGTAAACAATATGCTTGCCAACCAACCCATCTACAACAAATTTTATTCAAGAGGTTCACTTGCGGCATACAAGTTTCTTCCCCTAGGACGGGGGACTAATTCCAAAGTATGGTTCCTCTCCAAGGAATTAAACTGTTCTGCATAGCAACATCCCATTCAAGAATACAGAATGTGGATCAATGGTAATGAACATATGTGGAGCTTCTTGTAATTGTGACCTTGTTTTTCTAGTGTCTTAAGGATCCTCAATCCAATCACTTGCTGATTGCAATGTCTTAGAGGTTGGAAAGTCTAGAGGATTGTAGGAGTGTCCTTTAAGTGATGACTAGGTACATCCTCAACATGGTTGTTGTCATCTAAGGTGGAGAAAGAAGACTCTTATCAAGACCAAGAGAGTTAAGATCCTTTGAATAACTATGATTATGTCCTAGTGTCACCAAAGTGATCAAGGATGGAGAAGTGGTAGAGTAAGAGTTGGCAAGACTCTCCTTAGAACAAACACTCATGGTGAAAAACTCATGAGCTGTCGGATGAATCCTGCAGCCCTTAACATGATCTGCATACCTAATAGATATACATGGCTTTCTTTATGTATCCATAGCCTTAAGTTTTAATATTGGAACATGGGCCCGTTGGGGAACAAACACATGAAGGTGTTTCATTGAGGGTTTGTGACCAGTCCAAAGCTTGGAAAGGAGTTATCTCCACACTTTGGTGAGGAACTTGGTTCTAAATGTAACATGTAGAGCTGATGGCCTTGACATGGTTCAGTAGTGCTAGAGATCCAGAGTGCACCATATAGGTACCTATCTCTTTGAAGGACCAATTCTTTCATTTTTCTATTCCGTTTTATTGAGGGATTTTATGGAATTGTATGCTCAAACCTGTGATTGACATATTCCCCACCATTATTTGTTTGCACGTAGTTCCCTTCAAAAGCACAAAGTTGCTCAAACCTATGGTTGACATATTCTCCCCTATTATTAGTTTGCGTAATAACAGTTTCCGGTTTGGGTTCACAAGTACAACAAATTTTTCTCTTTGGGTATGGGTAGAGGTTCATCGTTGCACACAGATAGACATTTATACATACATACATACATAGATATTGTAATATCCTACCCCTGATCTGAATATGGAATTCTTATTTTTTTCAATTTTCTCTGATTTTCTGATATTTTTGTGCTTTTGAAGTTATCTGAATTTTTCTGGTTAATTTTTAAAATACAATGAAAAATAATGGCGGAAAATAGAAAGGAATAATTTTGATAGCTAACTTATAGATGGCTAAACAAACTCAGAGTTTTCAATTGCAAGAAATGTAAATTTTTAACATATCCAAATTCCAACGCCTCATTCCTGGCTATGTACATCAGCACATGATAACTGCAGATCTGATCAATCTTTAGAAGCAATAATCAACATCTCAATAATTCCAAAATGAAGTGATACCCAGACTTCCTCCAATGCCTTAGAGTGTTAGACATCCCAAACCCAACGCCTAGTTGGAAGTTGATATTTGCTGAAGAAAAGCTTACTGCTGGTTGAGACCATATGATCTGATTTTATGGTGGAATTCGTGATCTGAATTTTCTTTGTAAACTCACACCACTCCTTGGAATAATAAATTTGCAGACAAGAATGATACGGTCTTCTTGGGGATGGTACGGCTGGAGTAGTAAATAATCTTGCCCTCAATCAATGCCTCCAAACTGATAAATCAGCATATAACCCTATCAAATCTTCCCTCCAGGCAATGTTAAATGATTACCCTATTCTTTCTTGTAGCTTGTGAAATTCCATGTAGAAATAATTAATTGCTACAAAGCCCAATGCAATCCCTATGTGAAATTTCCTGTAAATTATGCCCTTGGGTGATCTTCCACACCTGCAGACATCAGATCTATGAAGGATTTCGTCTTCACAAATAATTCCTGCCAAACCCTTGCTCTGAGAGGTTTGGAGTGTTGGAATCATTTGTCATTGCGCCAAAAGATCGATCTGTCAACGCTCGATACAAACACCAGATTTAACTTGACACAAGGGAGGCAGTTAAGCCTTGTCATGAGTCCCCAAGGAGGTGTTGATTCCAAGCCAACAATCTCCCCCTCAGCACCAATTGAGCCTTCAACACCCATTGAAGGGAGACCTTAACCCTTACCCAAGGCTTTAATACCAATTGTTGGAAGCATTTGTCGTTGAGCCAAAAGCTTGCACTACCAACGCCTCATACAAACGCCAGATTTAACCCGACCCACAAGAGGCAGTTAAGCCATGTCACAAGTCCCCAAGGAGGTGCTGACCACCAAGTCAACATGGAGTGTCAAAGATGAATTCTTCTAAATAATTTCCAAAATATCACCAAGATATGTTGAACCACCCTAATGCTTTACTATAAATTGTAAGGTCGGTCCCCAATGTACAAATGACTTACCATAAACAGTAAGTGTGCCCAAATAGACCCTAAAGCATTCTTGGAAGGCAAACATCAAAGCTAATGATGCGGTGAAAAGGAAAACTTAAAAGAATGACACCTAATGTGGCCACTGATGAAGCCAAAATGGTCTCCAAATCATGATATTAGCCTATGGAGACCCAAGAGATACGCTAATCCATGAAAAACACCGACACTAAGGAAGACACAATAATGAGGACATTACAATCTGCCCTCCCCAAATATTGCTTGTCCTCAAACAATGCCAGTATAGCCTCCAATCAACAAACTGATCCAAACCAAATCCTGAATACGATCCTAGGGTCCTAAGTTACCCCGCGAGAGCTGCACCACCACCTCTTGAAGATGCGGCTAATAGAGACATTGGTCGACAATGTATCCAAACTACAGATCTCCTAAAAACCTCCTACATCAAGCTGGGCTCCTCTCTCCAGTGACCCTATAAGGTAAACATCATCAGAATATTGAAATACCTTAGATGACTGAAATCAATGACATGGAACGTGTCGTGCCGAAGCATCCTAGAGTAGATTACATCAACAAATTCATTGCTTATCATGATCTTGGGCAACCCGAAAAATACTCTGCCCAATCATATAGCATAATCGCTAGCATCACCCAACATAACATCCCCAAAGTGAAGACCAATCATTGGCACAATTCTGCAAGGGATTCTCTATTGTCACCGATTGGAAGGATGACACCAACACTTAAGTTCCAAGTGTCAAGGGCAATACCTCAAGGAAAGTGATCAACCCTACTCAATGTGTTCAACCAAACCTCATCCAAGAGTGCCCCCATGCCGAATGTCCAATTAAATGGGTAAAACTCTCATGGGTGTGAAGGATGATCACCATAGGTACATAATTAATCATCCCCATCCACCACATATTGCTGGTACAAATTAGAACAGCATTCATCAAACTGAAACCCACTCGAAAAAATGCAACTAGTATCCCCAATGTCAAAAGATGATGGAATCTTATCACTGTACAAACCTCCAACAAAGAGTGGATGATCCTGAATTTCCCAAATCCTCCAACCAGCTGCTGTCCTAAAGGACCAAACTGAAATCTCTGTAATCAGAAGTGTAAAGCAACCATCAATCAGCAATGTGAGAGCTCCAACCCAAGGGAACAAACATGTAGTACTACTGCCTTCTACATGTTCCATGGCGTTTTCTTCATATATCATATATCCTCTCCAAGTGCAATCAAGGAATGATGTTAGCTAACAAAGACAACTACTACATGGTGACAAACATTGCAAGCCATGTGGTTCTTTAATCCTCATCATATGTCCTTGCATTACAACAAGGTGAATGAAACCATGTGGTAAATAGAAGGTGGCTGGTCATCATCACAGAATCCACCTTTGTTTTGCACCTTCCGAGTTTACCTTCATAGATGTTATCACAGACTGCTGTCCCAAAGAGTGTGCCATATTGAGAACTCCCCCTATGAGCTATCACACTTACCTTCTCAGGGTTGCCAGCTGTACTGATTAGAGAACTGCTGTCCATCATAATTAAATAAGTCCTTTTCTTGAAGCAATCAGGTCTGAGAACTAGGACGGCTCGATATCTATCAAAGGAGACCAAAGTACAGAGGGATAGCTTCATGCTCATAACTCCTCTCGATCTAATCTTCAATCTTGCTTAAACCCATTGTTGTACCTCTGAATTTTATTGAATCTCCCAACAGGATAGCATGAAAACTCTGCTCTGATACCACTGAAATATCCCCTCCTGATATGAATATGCAATTTGTGATTTTTTTTTTCTGATTTTTTTGTGCTTTTCTGATTTTTTTTCTATTTTTGGCGTGTTTTGAAATTTATGGAAAATAAATGCAGGAACTTGGAAATACTTGGAAACTGAAATTCTTAATGAAAATACACACCTAGACTATTTCAAATTAAATTTTTCTCAAACCCTTAAATCTGAAAGCTTGAAAATTAATTCATCAGTACATACCAGATTGGCTACAGGCAATTCAATAATTATGGAAATATTGACTTTTTACATCCAAACCCGCCTTTCACATTTACTTGATTGTGTAACCCCAAATGTGTCTATCTCATCATGTGTAGGCATCAGTCTACACTCTGCTGCCCACTCAACCATATCATGCCTGATAAGCCTCTCCATCCATCTGAATGTAATAACTCTCAACCTACTCTCCCGGGTAGCCTTAAGCACATGAATTCTGCCATCTACCTCAAACCTCATCTCCATGTCCCTGAGGTTGAGATAAAATTCTCTAATGACATGGAGCCAACTCATACCCAAAACATCTGTGTTTCCCATATTTACCACAAAAAAATCAGCTTTGAAATCAAAATTAGTTAGGCGCATGGGCAGATCTGAAATTATCTTGTCACACTTGAGAGTGTAACCATCAACAACTTTGACCCTTACACCTTCAAACTCTTGGGTCTGTATCCCGCGCTTGGCCACTAAGCGCACATCTATAAAATTATGAGTGGCACCTGTATCAAGCAAGGAAATGACTCTTTGCCCTACCAAGAGTCCACACATCCTAAAAGAGCCTTCCTTCATACATGAAAGGCATACCTCCTTGAGGTGAGTCTCACCGCCTTCTTTACCTTCACTATCTTCATTTTCAGCCCCTGAATCAACAAGAACAGCTTGCTGCTCCTCAAAGCCATAGCACTTGCACAATTAGTTGGACCTTTAACAAATTCACCATGCTGGAAAAACTTGGAAGAATTTACAATTCTTCAAGCTCAAGACCTGAAACCCTTCTCCAAAATCTCTCTTCAGCCAAAACACAATAACCAAAATGCATAAGGATGGGGTTCGATTTTCATCTCCATGGCTTTATATATTTTACCAAATGCAAATCGAACTTGAGGCTTCAAGCACACACCTCACATAACTTAAAGTACATTGGCTTTGTAAAGTTTGAACTTTTGAATTATAATATTCAATTATAATTCGCTGCTAAGTTTGGCGCCATGATTCACCTATTAAATAATCATTTGATGAACTTGGCCAATTATATATTGAGCTTCCAACTTTATTATTAATTAAATGAAACTTAATTAATAATCATTAATCTAAAAAATAGCTTATCAAATAATTCCAAGTGACCAATTCAAGAACCAGATGCTCACTGGCTGAGCCGACACCTGAATTCCCTGCCAAAGATAGTAAGTGGCGATAAATTGACTTACTATAAATAGTAAATTCCTCAAAATAAGACAAATGGCGAATGCAGAGGCATGATCCTGGTGCCAAATAACGCTGATGAGTAGTAATGTCACACCTCTGCCAAAGGTAACAGATCGAACCAGAGACCCTCAAACCATAACATCAGCCCACAAGGGTTGCAATGATGGGCTAACATCTCCACCTCTGACTCCTGCTAAAAAGGGGACATTACAATCTCAGAGCTACATTTGTGCTTAAAATGGTGAGGAGAATTGAGAGTTGCAGGCTTATACAGAGGGTAATTGCAGAAATATGTCATAGGCGGCTATCTGCATTAAATCACAGCTTCTTGATAGAGATTTGTTGAGGGTTTTAAGGCACCGAACCATCCCTACAGCCCACGTGAGTCAACTAGGCCCAGCGGCTAGTTCCCAGGTCCAAGCGTATATCATTTGGGGTTCAGAATCACCACTATATTGGACGTTCAAGGGAATTGAGGCATAGGGTGATGATCTGGAATGAAATTGATGTATTTGCATGGGCCGCGTCTGCATAACAGGTTCCAATAATTGCTGCTAAGTTCATTTCTTGATTTCAATAATTGCCCATGTATGTAGTATGGTCATCTATTGAATAAATAATAATAGTTAATCAAGAGATTGAAAACTATTCTTGCCTGGAAGTTGCAAGTAGTTTCAAACTTTATTTCATGCAAGCTTCATTGTTATTGTTTAATATTTCAAAGAATCAAAAGCATATATTTCAAAACAAAAATACAAACAAAATACAAAACATTGCAAAACATTGCAAAACAACAAAACCCTGTCAATTGTCAGAGTGGTTAGAGATTGAGCCAGCAGGGCTCATTACATATAACCAACTTAAATCCATATAACCCACATGACTATAATTTGGAAATTTATAATTTAAAGGTGAGTGATAATCTTGCAGGCTGAATTTGTAAACCTCAGTGCAACCGATTTTTGACTCAGACAATTTGAGAAAACAAAGGTTTGAATTTCATCTTTGCAAGATTTAATAAGAATTGAAAGGTAACTGTAAGCATTGAATTCAAGACAACACGGAGACCTGATTACCTAAGGCAGACAACACTTTACAAAGCTGTGGGATGACGGCACTTGATACCATAGAAATTCCCCTTCATTGGTGATCCCAGTCACTTGAACCAAATTTTAATGAGACAACAGCCATGCATTAGTTACTCCAAGTCAATTCTTCAAGGGAACAGGAATATAACTTGAGAACCCTTACACCCATGGGTCAACATTTACAATTTGCCTCATTCTTTCACTTTAGCCAAATAGTTTACATCTCCATATTCTTAACAACCAAGGATACAATCTTCCGTAGGCTTCCATATGACCTTTCAACAAATGCTCTGATACCAATTGAAGGAATTAAAATATAGAAAGGTATAATGATGAATCGATTAGTCATTAATCTCCATTGATCTTCGTGAATATATTTTTTAACATATATAGACCAGAATATGTGATTGAATAGAAAACTAAAATCTACAACTGTCAAATAACTAGAAACTAATCACATAGACAATGCCCATTACTCTACATTCTCCCACATGATGAGCATTGGAAAAAAATGGTCTTTATGGCTGTGAGACATCTCTGATTTCCTACGCCTGAGTTGGGTAAATCCTAGCTGTCTGGGTATGGCCTGCCAGTTTTGAGTGGTCCATTGGCAGCATTGCACTTTCTGCAAAGAAATGTTTCTAAAATAAAAATAAAATAAAGAATTTAATTGTGAAGTAATACTCCTGTGCATTTTTTTTGACCTTTGCAAGCTGCTTCACATACATTTCCATCACTAAATTTCATTTTGTTTTCCTTTTTGTTTTAGTCACCATTTATTTTTGTCTACGCTTTGAGCTAGTTATTCACTTGAACCTGGGAAATGGACATGATTTTGGTGACTATCACATGAACTTGTCCCTTTCTTTTTAAATTATTGATAATCTATTAGTAAAATGTATCATTTTCCTGCCATCAGTTCAATGTCTCGAAGATAGCTAAACTGTTTGTTGGTGTTTATGTTGAAAAGCGAACAAATTTTTATCAATTAAAAAATTTCTTTAGCTTGAATTTCTTTGCTCATAGTGGTTCTATATGTCAGTTTATATCTTGGTTTTCTTCTGTAATTTGTTTATAAATTAAATTGTAAAATTTCAGAAATAGCTTTAATTTTTCTCTCAGAATGCTTGTGCTTTTGTTGATATAAGGTTATATATACTCAATGCTACAAATCTGATGGTGTTTGATGTACTAGGGTTTGTTAGCGTTCTTGTGACAAATCTTAGTAGTGGAGTAAACTATAAGCTTTGCTCCACCTATGGAAGCATTTATTTTTGCCTAGACAACTAATGGCAAGTTCACTTGCAGGAAGGTGCATAAATATGGTAAAAGCACTACCGGTGAAAGTTGGGATATAGTTGTTGAAGAAGGAACTTATTATGAGTAAGTTTTGATTTTTGATAAAGCAATTACATTTAAGTCGGTGAATACCTTTGTTCTATCTTCTAATATATTGGTTCTGATTTTAGTTTCTGTAAAATGGAAAATGTGTTTTGTTTATAAATTTCAAAAACATTTTCGAAGAATGTGAAGAATGTGTTCGATCATGTTTGGTGGTTTGCATTTGTAATGTTTACAAACTAAGTTATTTCATGGCATATTTACTTACACGAGCATGTATTGAATGGAAGGGCCGAGCCTCACTATGGATGGGTGGATGCTGTGGGAAACTCTGCACAATTGTTATCAATCCAGCCACGAGAACGTCCTCCTGGTGTTTATCCAGATCTAGATTTTGGATCATCTCCACCGTCTCAACTGCCTCCACCATCACCCCCAGAATCACCCCCTGAGTTTCCACCATCCTCGCCAAAATAATTGACTATTGTAATTTTTCTCAACTCCTTTTTTTAGTTTTTAAACTTTATGTTGATGAGCATTATTCATTTGACCAGTCATCCTTAATGTTTCGAGTAGATTTGGCCGGACCTGACCTTACCTTTCGATATGGACTTGGTCAGATTTGACCTTATTGATGGACGGAGCATGAAGGAAAATAAATTGTCATATCTTCAATTCTTTATGATGAGTCGAGCGTATCTGTTTACTATTGGGTGTAAGAAAGCAAAGCTTATCTCAGAACGTTTTGTTTATGCTGTGTGGTGCAATGAACCTCATGTATGCTCCTCATAACAAGAAATGCAAAATGATGAGACGAAGAATTTTAAAAAGGCAGTGTGAAGGCAGTATATAATATGGGATTCTGAGAAAAGAGAAGAAAAGGTCTACAGAAGTATTTCCCAGGCCAAATGTCTATTTAGCTCAAGTTTAATGGAAACGAAGAACTGAACATCTTTATAATCTGTTCATAGCAATCCATGCGGGGACTGGAATGTATGATAATTGTAGAAACAACTATTTTTTTATGGTTCAATTGAAGATCAATAAAGAAATCATTTATTTTGTAGCCAAAGTGAGCAAGCAGGGCGAGTTGTCTAATAGGATATTACCGTTGGTCTTCATTTTCGGTTTATATATTCATAAACTCAATAATATTTTAATAAGGGACAAGCACTGGGAAAAGTTTGTTGGCTCAAAATTCGAAATAACCTGCAAATTACAATTACACGGTTGAGCTTTGCTTTCTGAATGTAAGTTTCTCATGGGAAATATGTACACGGAGGACTGACGAATTGGAAGAGATCAAGTTCTAGAGAGGCCCAGGCAAACGTGACTTCAATAAAGATGCAACCATGGAGAGTCCATTCAAACGATCATAATTTTGAGCCAGCATCTAAAGGCAAGGATGGAAGGATGCATCGAAAATAAAAGCTGGTGGAGGATTTAGAGAACGGTCTATATGCAGAGGCAGACAGAAAGAAGCTGCTTGGTGATAAGCTGACATTTCATTCATGATATATTTAATCATTGTAATATTATTTATGTTTGAATGAGAATCAGTTTTAGATACTTATAAAAATGGTTAAAAGAAATTCAACAAACACTAACCTATTTAAGCACCATGGCCTTAGTTTTTTTTGTTTTTTTTTTGTACTTTTTAAGTCAGAAATGTCTATGACATGACTGGATTCTTCTTTGTCCAAAGGAATTTTGAGACTTTAGTGGGTGTGGATCAGTATTAAACGTTGAGAATTACGAAATTGGAACCTATCTTTAGTTGATTTTATTTATTATTCCCTTGTACTTTCCTGCGTGAAAATGGGTTTCTAAGACATCTGAAATTACCATTCTAATCTCTCCTTTTCAATTTAAGCCCACAGGTGTGCGTCATTGTAAAAACTTGAACATTTGCTAAATATTGCATCATCGAGCAAACTATTTTGGCCACCAAGCTTGATTTACTGAAGAGGGGCCCTTACCATGATGATGGCTCATGTTCAAATCTTCGTATCCTCGTGCCCATTAAATCCGGGGTTATACCGGAGTTTTTAACCTGAGAAAATAATAATCAGAAATCAAAGATATAACCTTCTACTTCCTTCGGTGGCTAGCCTACACAATATAGGAACAACTGATGTTTTTGTTTTTCTAACTAAATTTTTTTTTTTTTATAAGGATAAGTTGTTGAAACACAATAGTTTGATTTTTATTTTTGTTAAATGTAATTTTTAATTTATATAAATAATATTGATGAGATTGGATTTTGTGTTTTTTTATTAGTGCAAAGTTCAATATTAATGAAGTGTAATGTTATTAACAATATATTTAGAATGGTGGCAACTTTAAGATTATATTATTCGATTGATTTATTTTTGTGATTTTTGTTATTGTAGTTTTTGTTTTAAAATATCATAATGTGTAATTAATAATGCTCACAAGATTGGATTTTGAGCTTTTGTAGTAGGGTATTTTTTTGGGTATGGATATAAGTGTAATATTATTGAGAATTGATTAGAATGGTTATTTACATCTTAAAAAGGTTGTAAATTGTTAATTGGACCAATTGTTAAAAGGATTTGTTTACCTATTAATACACTCATTTTACATTGATGTGTTAAAAGATTACTTTCTAATATGTTCTTTGTAAATTATTAAATGGTCACTAATCACATGTTTCAACCATCACCATACCTAAAAATTTGATGAGTTGTGGTATAAATATCACATGCTAAAATCTTAGCAATGTGCAAGGCTTCAACTTGATTAAAGCTGTAAATATGATTAAGGCTTTGACTGCAAAACACTATGCATTGTTGATTGTACCTTTGCCTTCAATCTCATGGCTATTGTTGATATTAGAAAGTGAAGATATTTCTATGGCTAGTAGACCATAAAAGCTCGAAAAGTGAAAGCAATTTAATTGTCTCGCCTAAAAGAAGGTATTCGCATTACATGTCAATTGGACAAAGACGATGATACAACAAGCTTTAGCTACTATAAACGAGTTTTGACACATTTAATTGACCAACAACACTTCAAAATGTGCAATATGCAAAATGCACACTCCCTTAAATGCTTATTATTTTGTAAAAGTATATGCCCAAAAGCTGTAAATTAAATACTTGTAGATTATATGTGATGGGATACAATAAAATGTAATAGAATAGAATGATGCGAAATACAATAAAATGATTGTGCTTTAAGTGAATATTGTATTGGAGATGTATTGTCACGACCCCTCTATAGCCTCCTTTGCGATTTCCCTTGTACTCTACTTACACACAACTTGATAAGTATGTCATCCTTTATCATTATGTTTAGTTGACTTTTACTTTCTTAGATGTTAATTATTTAATTATGTGGGGATCTTTTCATTTAGTTGATTTTAATTTATTAGATGTTATTTGCAATTATTTAAATTAGACGATTCTTTTTTAGATATTATTTATTTAATTATTTCACAATGAATTCTTTGTGTCCTATAGTATTAATGAGAGCCGAGATTAAAACAATATCCATAAAAACATTATGAACAATTAAATATAAAGTTCAAATATAATTTTTATTAAAGAAAATAATTATTAAATAAACAATTGGACATTATAAGCAATTAATAAACATTAAAAAGAATATAAATGAAGAAAATAATAAATAAATAAATAAACATTAATAATTAAGGAACAAATATGTAGTAATGTTATTGATACTGTTGAGGTTTTAGGATCGCTGCAAATGTAATAGCACTGCTTGTATGTATGTGGTATGTGTCTTTCAAATGTAACAATTTCTCTTTCATTTATATTGGGAAAGAGGCTAGGAGAGATTTGTCCCTTTATGGGACATGTCTATTCATTATAATTGTTAATGTTTCATTAATCAATCATATATTAGAATAATATAAGTTTGCATTATATATATATATATATATATATA
>MU227110.1:1048741-1068184 GCA_018584345.1 Thuja plicata
TTTTATGGCAACTATGGAAGTGCAGAAATGAGGAAAGGTTTCAAGGTGTGCATAGATCTCTTACTGAGTTGTTCTTAAAACTCACCCTTATGAAAATTTCTTCGCAGGTTTGTATCACAATGATGATTGAGAGGGAGAAACTTATCAGATTCCTCAAGATGGGACACTCCACTATGTTTGTGTTTGAAATGAAAGAAGGATATGATTACCGTAACCACATGAACAATATGGCTCTATTCAACAAAACGGTGAAAAAGTTGCACAAGGAAATCACCAAGAACAAGAATGCGACTGATGATCAGATAAAAATGATTGCTCAAATCCAAACCAACAAAAGCATTGCTTGGATGGAAGGACCTCTTGGATGGACCGCTTGGGTGGAACAGTTTGAAGACCTGCTTCATTAATACTCTTTTTTGTTATATTGCGCTTTTGTAACTCAGGTTCCTTATGTAATTTGACTTGCATACTTGGTTTTTTTTGTGACTCTCTCTCCGTATGAGGCATGCCTCCGGAGCTGAAATATACTTGGGTCTTATTCGTTCTGTAATTTTGTTGATAACTCTATAATTAATATTAAAAAAAAAAATCTAAGTATTATATGTATTCTAAATGATCATACGACTGAAGCTACAAACATTGACACTCCCTCTTAGCTAGGGAGGATGATCGAACAAAATGTGTAGTGGTCTCCATTGACAACACTTATAACCCTCACAATAGCTACATAAAACATCAACACTCTCTTTTATCTAGAGAAGATAAAATCCATCAAGATGCAAGTCACAATAAATCCATTAATTTTGAAAGAGAGGAGAAATCACCTCACTGTGATATCAGGAGATATGGTATATGTAGGAATATCAGGTCACATGATATTCACCATAGCTCATAAGTATCCATGGTATGTGCAACGACATCATGTCTCATGATGTTTGCCATATGGATATTAAGTTTATGTAGAGACAAGTCACTACGTGACATGCCTTACACGATCCAAGCGATATGTAATACTAAGTTCAGAAGGATCCTTATATGATCTACATGGATGCTAAGAAATCACATATCACAACTCGTGATATCAAGTATTACCTAACTTATGATACAAAGTATCACATATCACATAACACGTGATACCAAGTTTTACATATCACTTAACACGTGATATGAGGAATCACCTAATATGTGATACTATATCATCTAACACATGATATGAAAAATCACCTAACACGTGATACCTATTTTACATATAACCTAACATGTGATATGAGGAATCACTTTAACTCATGGTACCTAGTTTTACATATCACCTTAGATCATGATATGAGGAACCACCTTGACTCGTGATACCTGGTTTTACATATCACCTTAGATTATGATATGAGGAATCACCTTGACTCGTGATACCTGGTTTTACATATCACCTTAGATTATGATATGAGGAATCTACTCAGATCGTGATACCTAGTTTTACATATCACCTTAGATTGTGATATGAGGAATCACCTCAGATCGTGATACCTAATTTTCATATCACCTTAGATCGTGATACACGGATATAGTAACTAGAGAACATTACATTCCGTTTTACATATAACCCTATTATGGTATGTGCACTGACATTGCAAGATGTCTACCATAACGATTCCACATTACAAAGTCGTCACCTTATAATGTTAAATACAAGTGTTCATTTACTAAGAAGTCGTCACCTCTTAGAAATGTAAACAGGATGGGTGGGCCCATAAAGTCCTAGAGACACACATGACATCCATCTTGACTCGTCTCAAAGGGTGAGTCCACCATAGCTCATCCCAGAGGGTGGAAACAAAGGCTTTCACCTTAGACTTATCTCTCAAAGAGAAGAATGCAATAACATACAAAATAATAGATCACAAATGTTGAAACTTCTTTTCATCTAAGGCTTCATTCTCCAAAATACCAAGTTTATCTTGAAAGTACACAACCTTCTCTCAAGCTAGAGACTTGGTGAGAATATTAGCCATCTGTTTTGTAGTGATAATGTACCTTGAATAACATACTTATGCACTATATCTCATATATAGTTCGCATCACTCTTGGTGAACCTCAAGTTATCCAGGAATATCATGACGTAGGAGTCAGCCAGCACACATGGGACTCAATCTCATGATCATAGTCCTTTGACTGAAAAAACCATCTCCACTGTTGACTCCCTCTGAACCAATATGACCAAATTCCTTGGAGATCAAAATGAATCAGATCATCTAGAGGCTCCCTTTAAATTTTAAGGTCTTGCAACAACCTCTTGACCTCCTCGTCCAAGGTTGCTTTTAGATGAACTATCAGACTCCCTCCTAATCTAATATCAACCTTCTACCAGTAAGTTGTGTCTTTATTTTTTAGTCTGCATCAAGCTCTTTTCTTGGATGCCCTTTGATCCAACAACTTATCCAACTATCTAGGATTATCATGATGAAATTTTAATCAAAAAATTATTTGTAGGAGAAATTTCTCGTACACAAATGTACTTGTCTAATTCCATAATAACATGAGTGAATGTAATAAACTGTGAGTTTATCCCTAGACTTGGCAACACCAGACATTCATGATAATGTGGCTCACTTTAGAAGTAGATATCAACCTTCTAACCTCCTCTTTCAAAGAAACTGATCATAATCTGTATAGACTCTTCCTCTTTGAGAGATGTCTCAACTGAGTCCTTAGGCACAATAGGGGCAGATCCATCTCTCCAATTTGAAGACAATCATCCCTTCAATATTCCAAATTATTTAGGAACTTAACCGTGATGAACCAATAGGTTTAGGGGGCCCTCAGGAATATTACTATGTTCTTGACTCAGAAAGGCACAATTGTCCAATGGTATAATGTGGTGCAGAGATTATCACATCTGATCATATGATATGAACACTCAGGGAACCATATAACTATACTCAGCAAACTATAATGGAAATTTGACCCAAAACCCCTTGAAGTCTCTGCCAAAGAATCCAATGACAAGAGTGTTCTCTTGGGGAGATATGCTTATCTCTGCGAACAATACTCATCACCATAAGTTACACATGAAGTCCTGCCAACATAAACTGCTTTCATACAACATCCACAGGCCAAGAACAATACACCCACATGAAATGCCTTTAGTTACAATACACTTACGAACGATGCATATTGCTCTGTATTGAGAGAGCACTAACACGACATATAGAAATATCTTCTTTGAGCTTCCAAATTCATCCATGGAAAATAAATTGTAGAGTGAGATCTTCAACGGACCAGATAAATATTCCAGCAATCACAAATTGTTGTATATATTTGTATGAAGAATCACGCCCCTAGGATTATATTCTCATGAAGTCCCTGATTCCTTACAGAGTCTGAGATTAACTCAATCCCCAGTAAAAATTTTAAGAATATTTCTTGACGTCGAAAGATTCAGACACACGACGATTTCAAGGTGACTCTTCAAGATATTGTTGTCCTGGAATTTGCAAAGATGATCGAGCGACTATATTAAACTATTGTAAACATTTAACATTGTAAACAATAATGCGCCAATGCTATGTATCGTGGGTTTGATTTGTATTGGGCCGCCACTGACGAATCTGATTCATCTGTCGCGTGGGTAGTGTGGGGGCTCGACACCAATTCTGGTGTGGCGGGATTGTTTGTAGCACCTTCATGATTCCAGGGCTGTTGCCTTAGGAAGAAGCCACTTCTGTAGTAGATGACGCGGCTTCTTTCTCTGTGAGATCTCATGTAAGTGGTGATCTCCCATATTGGCATCCAGATGTTATTTTGAATGCTTCCTCGAACCAGCGCGTACACCATTAAATCTTTGCATTCTCAGAGATTAAGAATGTGGGGAGAGAGGAAGGAGGCAATGATAGCCTAAACTTGATCGAAAATGCCAGGGAAATACAATCTGGAGACAGATTGAGAGAAATTGAGATCGAGAAGAGGAGGAAAGCGAACAACCATGCACAACAACATGAGTGGCCCCACTCGCACACGCACCTGCCGCTGCTCCGCCTCTGCAAATGCAGCCAGCGTTTGCACGCTAGCTTGTAATTGTTCTTCTCTGATTGATCAATGTGGTTTCCCTCAAGCCGTGGCAAGGTATTCATACATCAAACCAATAATTAATAAGAGTCGGGTTTGACTATATTTGAATGTCTTTATTTGTGCCCAGATCTCCAATTTGCTGCATACAGATACTTTTGGTTTCTCATGATACCAAGTTGTGATTTTTGCTTTTGGCTCTGGTGGTTAAGAAATGACTATTTCACGTAAGTGTGTGGGTGATTAGTAATCGAAGATCCATCACTATTGATGCCTTGCCAGCAAGTTTATTGCAGTTTACATTGGTGACCAGATTTATAGCTTTTTCCATTTCAATCTACTCGTGAGTTTATTGTTGAGCTTGTGTGACCCGACGACTTTGAACGAAAAACTTGCCTTTTGAAAGATTTCTCTGGCTCGTCCATTTTGGCGGTGACACTGTTATGGGAGTGGCCAAGGACCTCGCTAAAAGTAATAGTGGAGCTTGAGTCCTGGTTGTTTGCAATGAGATCACTATCCTCACCTTTCGTGAACCGTCGAACACTCACCTCAACAGTCTTATCAAGCAGGCCCTATTCGGGGATGACAAGACAGCAGTGATCGTGGGAGAAGATTCTATTCCTGAAATAGAGAAGCCCTCTTTCCATCTTCTCTCGGCTTCTCAGACCATTCTCCCCGACATCGAGGAATCACACAGTGCCTTATTCTTTTTGTGCCTGGATTTTTTGACTTTCATTTGCCTATTGGAGCTTATGATGTCTTGGACAGCGTGTACACATAGTATATGAGATTGTTGCTGATTTTAATATCATATGGATGAAAAAGATGAGATCTGCAATTTGAACGCGGTACACATTGCAATGACGTTGTACGCGACTTATTTGAGAGGAGTCATGGCGGGAGTGTTGTCAATTCAGCACGCTGCTTGCTGTGAGAATGTCGTCTTCCATTTCATTTCTTCCGACAGGGAATCTGATCTCAAGGATGCTCTTTTGGCGACTTTTCCTTACCTGCGATTCAAAATTTACCATTTCGACAAAAATATTGTCAAGGACAAGGTCTCGTACTCCATTTGCCAGGCTTTAGATCAGCCGCTAAACTACGCCTGCTCATATTTGGCTGATATTTTGCCTGCCTGCGTCGGAAGAGTCTTTTATCTCAACTCCGATCTTGTTGTGGTGGACGACATAGAAAAACATTGGAAACAACCCTGGAATCTCACATACTTTCCACTCCCGAGTAATATTAAAGATCGAGGAATGGATGTAATTGCAGAAGAAGAGACAAATCTACAAGCTCGGATCTCTACAGTTGTTTTCTTCTATAACACTGAAGCTCTTCACCTTCCCGAAACTCTTCAAAATTTTTTGATAATATTTGGAAGCACCAACTTTAGTCAAGTCGCCAAAACAATATTGATTTATGATGTGATTATCTTCTACATTTGCAACTTGGCTCTGATACCATGTTGAGGTTTTAGGATTACTGCAAATGTAATAGCACTGCCTGTATGTATGTGGTATGTGTCTTTCAAATGCGACAGTCTCTTTCATTTATATTGGGAAAGAAGTTAGGAGAGACATGTCCCTTCATAGGACATGTCTATTCATTATAATTGTTAATGTTTCATTAATCAATCATATATTAGAATAATATAAGTTTGCATAATATATATTTAATAATAATATATATAATATAACATATATACAATATATTATTATTAATCAATATCTATGTATTATATGTATTCTAAATGATCATACGACTAAAACTACAAACATTAATAGATAATAAATAATTATTAATTAAACTATAAAATATTATAATAATTACCAAACAAGCATACCCTTTTATAAAACATAGCCCCACTACGTCTTATTAACACTAAAAGAATATTTTTATTAAGTCAAAACATACAAATCTCCCAAATGTCGTCAATGCCTTCCAATGTAAAAATAAATATATTTGCTATTTTACCATTAATCAACATTATGCAGCACAGGAGATATGTGTCAATCTATGAAGCACCAAAAATGTCAATGGTGGACGTGGTTGAAGAAGAGAGGAGTCATGATGAGTACTGGTCTTGTGGAGTGCTCTAAGCAGCGGAAAAGCATATTGGAGTTGATACAAAATCATTTTTGGAAAATAAAACCCTAATTCTAACACCAATTGGAGTTGATAATAAATAAGGCTCAAATATTAGGTTTTAAAAAAATTATAGACAAAGGGAGTCGGCTGGTAAGAAATGATCAATGTTGGCCAGTAAAGCTCTTCATTTGCCTTGTTATTTTGAAAGTAAATACCAGTCTATGACATTGGAAGGATTTGGGATAGGTTGCTTTACATATATCATTTGAGTATTGGGTTAGAAGGAAAGATTAGGTAAGCACCAATGTTTCAAACCTTGTCACCATTTCGATATGAGAATCACATTATAATAATTTTTATTTGTTTAATTCTTTGCCAAATTTAAGGAAAAGTGAATTTCTTGTATTGTTGAGATAACCTTGAAGAATGATTTCTTTTCTGAACTGTTAGAAAAATTCTTAAAATAGATTTAATAGAACCTTCTATTTGCACAACTTCTATGTCTTCAGAATTGTAATTGTCTCTCACTTAATAGAAAATCATGGCTTCATTTATTTAGTTGTTCCTACTATATATGGAGGTGGTTTTATTCTAGTATTTATAAATTCTGAAAAGGGCTTTGATACAACATTTTTGAATTCTGGAAATGATATGGTTACAAAATTTATAAATTTTGGTAAAGACACTGTTACAACATTTAGAAATTCTGGAAATGATATGATTACAAAATTTATAATTATGATAAAGGGCATAGTTACAACGTTTAGAAATTTTGGAAAATAAACTGGTTACATTATTCTTAAGTTCTAGAATATGGATTTGTTACAACATTTATAACTCTAAAAATGGAGTTGCTATGGTATTTAGAAATTGAGAAAGATATCTTTATTAGCTGTTGAAGATTCAGAATTTATTTAAGGGTAGTGCAGCTGTTAACACAACCAAATTGAGCTCATGAAATCATATGGGAACCACTCACACAAACTAGTTCTTAGATTCACTGAGCATCATATATTTATCACTATGTTTTCTTTAGAAAATTTCAACACTGTCTTCAGCAGGTCCAACTTTCCAATCAAGGATGAAATTCAGGGTTGATTAGAGAGTGGGAGTAATACCCTTCAAATGTTGCACGTGAGCATGTTTGAGTCTTTTCAGATTTAGTGAATTAGATTTGCACACTAATGTTCAAAAAAATTATTATTAAATTTTTGAATTTATTTGATATTTTCAGCATGCTTTTGTCATCTACTAAAAGCTTGAATATAATTTCATATTAATCATCATTAGTTGCTACTACATAAGGAGATTCATTTGATGGTCTTGGTAGTTCACTGATTAAAATATTTTTGATTAAGGTAACTGTAGGTTTTGAAGGGGCCCTGAAACTCTGTACAAAATAGTAACGAAAGATATTAAAAAATGCTCTCTAAACGAAACAGGTCAAGGTCACAGTAGAGGTTTTACAACAGGCACCAACAACCTAGAAGAAATAATGCATGAAACAACCTTCATGCAAACCCAAGCTAAAGACAAATCCAAGTCTAGGATTTACCTTTAGTACCCTTCTGATGGGAATGAAGATTCATATAAAAAGAGATCATCTTAATTTTTTCCTTTAACAGTAATCCATCCCTCTTCAACTCTAGCCGCCTCTTCTCGCGAATGCAGAGGATCTTCAACAACACCAGAGCGAACATATTTACCTACAGGGGCAGCCAAAATACCATTAGTACCAGCAAGATAAGCTTCCATAGAACCATTAGCAACCACCACTCCGCAACACCAGGAGATACTAGAGATGATGCAACCCCCACCAAACCAGGTGACGGAGCTACCAAGGAAACATCCACGGGAGAACACTCAGGAGCCACATCCAAACCAACAAGAGGAGGAGGGACCTTTGCAGCCACCTGGGAGAAACTTTTCAGAAAGACAGGCTTCTTTTCCACCAAATAGTGTTGAGCAGAAGCACCGTTCCACCAAGATGTACTGGATTTCTTTTTACCCAATCCATAATGAGCAACCATATGCTCATTTTTAAAACACCTTCTTCATCTGAAGGGAATAAATTAATAATCCAGAGACTGATTCCATCTTCTTCTAGAGGAGTTGATCACTATCTCTGCAGGAAGACCCTTAGAAGGATCAATATCCACAAGAATGCGAGCATAAGTAGAGTGGAGGATGTCAAAAGAATCACCATCTACCAATAAGAATTCCCCAAGAGCATTACCAATCCCCTCAAGAAGAGAGTCGATCCATAAATGTAGGGGAAGATTAGGAAGATGAACCCATATAGGAAACCTGGTGAGGGAATCTGAAATAGGGTTAAAATCGATATGCCAAGGCTTAACCATGAGCATAAAATGATCCTCCCAACTGAAAAATGATCCCACAACATTTTATTTCTGTCCAAAACATCTTCAAAATTTTCTATAAAATACCCCTTAGCCAAGGGAAAGATGTGCACTGTATCCATGAGGACAGGCTCCCAATGACCAGAGATCCATTTATGAATTTTCAGGAGACTAGGCCAAAAAGCTTTGAACCTGCAAACCAAGGCATGGGAGGAAAAAACAGAGATATTGTGATCTATTTCCTCCTCCACATCCACATCAACCATAATAGAGATTGGATTAGAGACGAGAACAGGCCCTCGGGTAGCTCCCAAATCTAACGCAACATCTACCCTAGCAGTAGAGGATGGCTCCACAAACACCACATGAGGACCCTTAACCCCATCGTTCCCTACGAAAGCAGATACTGAAACCCTCGAATCCCGCAAGGATGCAGCATCCGCACTCCCAGCAGAAATCTCAGTAGGCGCATCACCCACACCACCAGACGATAGGCCACAGGAAGGAAGAGGCCGACGACCTGCAAAGGGAACGACTGAGGTAGCAGCGGTGGTAGGAAACTGAGCTCCATCAGCAAAGGCACCTTCGGCATCGACAGCAACCCTAATCACTTCGGCAATGGCAGGAGAATTCGCAGCGGCAGGAGGCATCACGAATAATATCAACCTTTCTAACTATCCTCTTTGGGAGGGAAATTTGTTCTATTTACTTGTTGTCACATCATATTATATTTTAATTAGAGTAGGAGATACCACTTTATTTCAATGTGTTTTGGTCATAGTAAGATGAGTCTTTAATGGTTCTGCTCAATTTTCTTTCATGAATTTTGAATTGTAAGGAGATTAGATCACCTTCCACTTAGTAGCATCTGAAACGCCATAAAAGTCTACATAGTCAATCTTCATAACACTATGATAAATTTTAAATAGTCTTACTTAGTTAACAGACCACAAGGTAGACCATTTGAAGAATTGGGCTTAAAAGAGAGGAAATAAGGAATATGTGCATAGGGAAACCTTTCACGTATTTTAACTTTCACCTTATGACAAACACTACTAGTGTTGTAGTGGATAACTCAATGTCCGCCTGATTCACTGGAGTGGGTGTATAAGGGCGAGAACTATTTGGGAGCAGACAGTGCCCCGAAAGGGTTTCATTCCCACAATAGCTACTCCAAAACAAAGTAGAAACTAGAACTACATATCGTTAGAGATTGCGGTTCCAAGATGCCTTGATCCTGTGGATACATGTATGTAGGCAGTCTAGAAGGAAAAGGATGCCTCTAGTACACAAGTGCCTCAGAAATAGCTTAAGAGTTTTATTCTTTTGTCACTATAATATAAACCTCTATAATAACCAGACTCAACTTTAAATGATTCTCAGGAAGGTACCTGTACCTGGTCGGGTGCCGAAAGCCGAGAAGGGGTACATGACTTGGGTTATTCTCGATGGTCTTGCACCTGGCTATAAGCCCAAAAACCAAGGAAGAGTGCAATTATTATTTTATAACCTTGCTAAAAACCTTGGCACAGTCGTGGACAAACTGTAAAATTTCTTGCAAGCTACTCTGGACTCTGATGATCTTGAAGAGTGAAAGTCTCTTATCAGAGCACTTGGTATTCCTATCCTTATGAGAACGCATCTCGGATGGATGGAGGTACAACTTCTAGATCACTTCCATTATATCCTACCCTTTTTGGGTAGAGATATGATCTGAGAAGGCCACTTATAATCCCAGCCCATTTTGATGGAGGTATAGCTTCTAATCATTTACATTATTCCTACCTCGTATGGGTAGAGGTACGATTTGAGACAACTACTTATGAATGGCTATTCCGTACAAATAGAGGTTTGGTCTGGATGACCAACTTAATTTTCTAGGACAGAAGATCTCGGTTGGCTAGATGAGATTACGTCCTGTATGGACTTTCTTTGGAATAATGGTATATCTCCCAAGTAATCGATAAGTAACTTTGTAAAGTAAAAAAAAAGATAGATTATTGTCTTATATTTTGTGCAAATATGTTGTCAACTTCTCATAATTTTGTTATTTTATATTAAGGACATGTTGGTCCTTACATGTAGTAGTGGAGCTTTTGATTCAGACACTGGGCTTGCAGGCCTACTACTGTGCATTGATTATACGAGAATGTGTATTGATAACACGTACTTTTCTAAAGTCTATTGAACAAGATAAAGATGTTAATGAAAATGCACTAGTGGTGTTTTAAGATATCTTTACTATTTGAAGCATGGTAAATTAGAAGATTATAACTTTAAATTATTTTGGAAAAAAAATGAATTCAAGGGAAAATATGGTTAGATTTAAAGGACGCCATGGGAAAAAGACTTTCTTAAAGGTCCAAAACCAAAATGCTATAGAGGAAACTAAGAGTGGTTTGAAGCTATTATCAATCTTTTAGCTATGCAAAGAGACCATATCCACCATGCCTATTGAATGCCTTTGGCATTTATTGCTCTTACACACCATTAATGAGCTCTTCAAACTCTATTAATGCACCTTGTCCCCCTTCTCTCTCTCATTCTTCTATAAATAGAAGACATTTTTGAGAGCAAATAAGCCTTCATCTCATATTGAAAATACATTGTTATGTTGTTAAGATTTAGATAGCTTCATTTTCATCTTATAGTTTCATTACCATGCATTGTTATAACGTCCATTTTTAGAGCTAGAATGTATTGTTTAATGATAAAATAGCTTATTTTAATTCAAATATTTCATGCTAAGTCGTATATGTCACTGATAGTAGCATAATATGAGGGCTATTATGTTATTAATCACACTCTCATAGTTAGAAAGAAATAGGTCAATATTAGTGGTTTTATATGCTCATCTAACCCCTTTTTAGCTAATGCAATGATCTATTGAAGTGTTGTGTCTTTCTTAAATAGGTACAAAAATCACACACACATTTATGGCACCCACCGTGGGGCTCGATTTCCAACTTGGCCTCATTTTGAATCAATTTTTCACTAATTTTCATGCACATGATCTTTTTACAGAATTGTTTATGGTCATTCTAGATCACATCCGGGATATGCCTCTCATCGCAGAAAATGAGGCTTGCATCCAAGATTTCCCAGATCATTTTTGGTTTAGGATTGCATCTAGGGAGCATTCAATCTCATCTGGTAAGGAAAGTCGCTTCTGGTTTCTGTGTCGTTTGTTGTATTTCTGGATCGCATCTAGGGAAATTTTTTGAAAACTTCATAGCCTAACCACTAATGTTTGCATGTTTGATTTCTTTGGTCTCCTCATAGCTTAACCAATGCTTGCAGGTTGCATCAAAGGATTTTCTTGGAAGTTGAACGAAGGATACTAACTTGTGGTTTTTCAGGTTGCCCAACCCCCATCTTGACCTCTATTTACTTGCTTCAAAAAAACTAAGGAACATTTTCCAATCTATCACTAAAATGACTAGAGGACTATGCTCTTTTCCTTTTAAGAGAAATCATAAACTCTCACATCAGTTTATGGGTTGCAAGGAATTTGGAGTTAACTGAAAAAGCAATCACATCGTATAATTCTTTTGGATCGATAATTGAACAAACACAAAGCATTTAAATATTGTGGGATAAATGAACAACTACATCGTATAACTTCTTTTGGGAAACAGAAATTGAACAAGCAACTCATTAAATATTGTAGTTAAATGAACAAAGGCAAACTTTATTTTCAAGCATCCTATTTTCATTAAATAGGAACATCTTAAATCAAGCACAACATTGCTTGAAGGAATGAACTATTTGCTTGACTTTATTTTGGGAGAAAACGGCATGGATTAGGAGAGTATGCTCTTCTTCTTCGGAAGAATCATAAATCTAGACATCCTACGCTCGCCAATTCTTTGTATGCATATTTAATAGTAGAGGGCCTGCCAGTTGAGGAAAAAATCTCCCGGGAACGATCCAAGCGAGGACAGGTTTTACGCCAACCCTTCCAACTCACTATAAATAATTACTTCCTTGTAGGCCAAAGCCTCAAAAGAGGGAGTCGGTTTTGTTCATGGAATTTTGACATCATTCCTTAAACATGCTTGGGTATATGTAGAGTGAAGCTGCTTGAATATTTCTTGTGAGACTACATATATTCAGGTACTCATAGGGCTATACGCCTCAATTTTTCCTTGTGCAATTCTATGGGGAACAGTTTCGAATAGATTGCCCAATAATAGACAACATTTCAACTGAAAGAATTCATGATTCATCCCCGAAAGGGTGATAATCCTTGTGCAAGGAAAAAAGTAGTTTCCCCAAGACACTCGTCATATCGTGCCCTCACTTGCATTTGGAGTCAGCTAATACAACATCATGACTGGAGCCATTGCGTGCTTGGTGATGGCTATATTCTGATTAGCATTTGAGTGTATACCTAAGTCAATGAGCAAGGATTTCCATCCTTTGCCTAGAAAATAGGGCAAAAAGTGTGTCTATTCCTTTAAAAATGCAACGTTTTCTTGATATGTCTTAAAAATCACTAAAAAGATAAACTCCTTCAAACAAGCAACAATATTCAAACCCTCAGACACATGTTTTTCACTCAACAATGGTTCCTATAAATCAAACTACAATCAGACAAACTTCACGCACTTCCAAAATGAACTTTTCAAAACTGATCAAAACTTACAGAGGCATCAGAAAATTGCATCTCGTATGTCCTGTATCGCATCTAATATTTAGGATCGCATCTGATATTCTGGCTCGCATTTGGTCAGCACATAGTCACATCTAGGGTTTAGGCTTGCATCTGGTGCCATCAGAAGCTCGCATCTAGGAGCTCGCATCTAGGACAGTGGGTATTTACAAGATAGTTTTTCAGAAGGTCTCAGTTAATTTAGATACCCTTTTGGCTCTTTAGTCTGTCCCTATTGTCTTTTCTGGTCTCCCTGCTGTTGTATCAGAACACTTTTTCAGACGTCCACCTTGCATGTTTGGTCAGTTTATCATAATCTATTGCAATACGTGTGGTCTATCCACTTTTTACAAATACTTGATTCCCATCTCACTATCAGTGCATTCTAACCCTTTGATGCTGGAATGATTTACTTCCACTAAAACTCAAACGATACTTCCACCTAGATAAAAACACTTGATTCCCATCTCACTATCAGGGCATTCTAACCCTCTGATGCTGGAATCATTTACTTCCACCAAAACTCAAACGATACTTCCACCTAGACACACTCACTTGAACGGTTCAAGATACTACCTGACACTCTTGGGAAACGTTAATGAAAGTTGTGACACAACTTCATGGTTAACACAAGATGCAACAAGTACACGTCTAAAGGATTGAAAGTACCTCCTAAAACACCACACTTTCAAGGGGAAACATCTCGTAGTTTCCTACTCGAACTAGACTCTCTACAAATGGATAGTGAAACTTGCAGATGGAGTGAGGATTTTGAGGAATATAACAATGGAAAACACCAAAATCCCAAAGATAGTGATGAGGAAGAAGAACCCACATTCAACCGTCCTTTATTTGGGTCCAGCAGTGAGAAGAAAATCACTGAAGAAGAATATGAAAAACTCAAATAGAGCAAGAGGTTCCATAAAATAATGGAAAATATGATTGACAAGGATAAAGAGAAATACTTCCTCCATCTAGCATCCATGGGTGTCAAATTACCTAAGGATTATGATGTGGAACAAATCAAAGAAAAGGAGATACTGACTCCTATATCTATTCTTTCCAAACAGCTAACATTGATGCAAACAAAGCTTACAAATCTCAAACAAGAGAAGGCTAAACCAAAATCACCATACTCTTTGGAGTCCATTTTTCCATTCCCCTTTGATAAAAGTATTACTATGGTCCCATTTCCTCCTAATACATCAAGATCAAAGTATGAAAAGTACATAGGAGAAACTGACCCACACGGTCATGTAAGGGAATTTTGTGCTTTGAGCATAGAATACATGCACGAACCTACATACCTCATGTGACTATTTTTGGGAAGTCTAGGAGGTAATTCCATGGAGTGGTTCTCAAAGCTAAATCCTAAGGTCAAAACATTTGAGGAGCTAATTCAACGCTTTATCTAGCATTACTCCTATAACATACATCATGATGTAACCATTCCTGAATCAGAGAAGATGGAAATCTTCGTTAATAACCTGGTGCCTAAATTGAACTATGCATTACAAATGCAAGAATCACCAAGCTTTGATAGAATGATTAAGAATGCCCTCTGTATCGAGGAAGTCATGGCCAAAGTGGGGGAGATCACCCTGCAAAATGAAAACAAAACCAACAACTCCAACTCCAAGCCTAAATGGTGGAAACAAAACAAGAATGTTGTCAACGATGGTGTATTAGACGAATCCAATGTTATTCCTAAACCTAAAGTGTTTAATTTAACCAACAGTATGCAAGCAAGCAAGGATGCCAAGGTAACAACTCCCATACCCAAAACAAACAATGATAATAGCAAGGGACGGACATGGACTTCAAAACCTCAAAGAATATTCACTCCTTTGGGAGAACCCCTTGAGACCGTTTTGAGACTCTATTGGATAACAAAGTTCTCACAATTCCTGATTCCAAACCATGCAAACCAGCGGTTAAACCAAGGTGGTGGGTTTATAATTCCTACTGTGTCTTTCACAAGAACAAAGGACAAAAAACTAATAATTGCCTCAAACTTAAACATGTCATTCAAGACCTCATCGAAGGTGGAAAGATAAAAGTGGATGGACACACTACCAATGAGGATCATACAACATTCAATAAACCATTCCCTAATTATGACAAAGGGGAAACATCTAAAGGGATGAGTAATGAAGTAAACTACACCTATTCCAACAATGATAATGTAATCAATATGCTGCATGTTAAAATAGAATCAATCAATGTAGTCACAATCAAAGGTGTTTCATTCCACTCAAATGCAGTAACACGAAGCCAAGCGCAGGTCACGATCAAAGGACCTCCAAAACCAGCATCAACGTCCAAGGTTCCTATCATTACTATTCCTAAACCAACAACAAAAGACATGATTACTATTCTTGGAGAAAAGTATGACTTGGTAGACCAATTGCAATGAACCTCTGCCAAAATTTCCATTTTTGAGTTGCTCAAAATATCCACAGTACGTAGGGAAATCCTAGAACAAGCTCTACATGCTGCTAACGTCCCAAAGGATATTGATATAGACAAATTCCAAGTGATGGTCAATCACATCTTAGTGCCACATTACCCCTCCTTTTCTGAAGAGGATGATAAGTCATTGACACATCCACATAATCAACCCCTCCATATCAAATTCCTTATTCATAATTCCCATGTTAGACATGTGTTGATAGATGGAGGCACAAGATTGAATATTTGTACACTTAATCTGATCAAGAAACTGGGTCTTTCAAAATAGACCATTAACTCTAGAAGAAAGATAACCATCAAAGCTTATGATGAGGAAGAAAGATCCTCTAAAGGAATTATTGTTCTGCCTATCAGGGTTGAACCAATTGAGAGGAATTTCATATTTCAAGTTCTGGATCTACCCCTGGCCTACAATATACTGTTGGGAAGACTGTGGATTCAAAAAATACAAGTTGTGCCATCCACTTACCACCAGTGTATAAAGTTCCCACATAATGGGGTGAAAGTGATGATTCCTGCAGATGCTAACTATACTTGTAACAATATCAAAGAAGGTAGTATGATCCCGCATAACAAAGAGGCTATGGATACGATTGTTCCTGAAACTACCAAGGACATGGTTATGAAGAGTTTTGACAAAACCTTAAAAATTGAAAAAATAGGTATGGGAGAGTACAAACTGGACCTAACACCGTCATTGACAGAACTTCTGGTATCACCAAGATCCTATGGAAAACCTTCCTCCACATTCACACCTACTGCATCCAAGGAGCTAGAAGTACACAAAGAAACTGGCATGGTAAAGGCATCCACATCTTTTTCATATAACAAAGAAGAATGGGTAGTCTTGGACTGGCTTTACAAAGGAGAACCGGTAGAAGTTGAGGTCAAACATGTAGAGATATCCCCAGAACAGTATGGAAAGGGATATGGTTTCCTCAAACAAATGGGATATAAAGGAAAGGGACCTCTAAATGACACAGGAAGAGTGCCTTTTGAGCCCATACCCATGGAGTTCCAGAATACCAGAGACAAAACATGAATGGGTTTTAATAGTAAAATTGATAAACCTACTTCAAAAGATAGTCCAAACTCAGACAAAGGGAGTGATGAAATAGATGAACTAGAGCAGTGGTCATTTGAAAGGTTATTACACGTTGGCATAGAAAATCCAAACTATCAAGGAGAATTATATGTACCCAACTTTGAGGTACCACAAGTTCTTCGTACCCCTTTGTTAGCACAACCTCCCATTCAAGAGGTAGGAGACTCAACAATAGATGATTCAGAAATACCCTTGATAGCAACAGCTACAAGAAACACACCCCGATGAAAGGATTTACATCCTAACTGGGGGCAATTGGTCACGATTTCACATGTTCTTTATCTACCACACTTTGATCCGCAGGTAGCTAAACCGGTACATCAAATAACCATTGCTGAATACTTAAACAAATTTGATGATGAGGTCATTGAATCTCATGATTATGAATGGGATGAGCTATCTGTCACTACGAAAGACATTGGCATATATACAATTCACATGTTTGCGGCACCCTTAGCTCCTCATGAATAGTCTAACACTAGTCACAATAACATTGATAATCCTAAAGCAGAGGAAGAGTTCCTTCCCCCAATCATTGATGAAGATACTGGTGTTCCTATAAGTCTAGAAGAATTTAAGAGGCTATAAGCAAGAAGCCTCCTTTTGCAGAGAGATGAAGATGAAAGTTCTACTGACAAGTCACTAGAGTTTGATCCACATGTGACTAACAACGACCCTTTTTATGACGATCTAAATCTTACTGATCTAACCATTGAAGAAATTAACTTAACATAACATGTCATGTCGGTTAATGGTCTTGATGCTAACATGATGATGTCCTTCCCTGAGTCTGATTCCTTGTCTTTGATACACCTAGACCTCATTGATCGGACTACTATAGATCCTACACCTATCCTCAACTTTCCTAGTGACTACACCTTAGCTTTCTATCTCAATGCTTGTGAACCTTACCCTTCTTCCACCAATGCAAGGAGCAAGAACATGTCACAGGAGGATATCAGGTTTCTTAGTCAAAAGTTGAAAAATAAAAAGACAAAGGGGCAGTGTAAGATCCTAAAATAGTAAAAATAAAAGATGTATCCAATGGTGAAAACCTCTAAGAGGTGCCAAAATATGAGATTCTTGATATCCTCCTTGAGCACTTTCAGGAAAGTTCTTTAGTGCTGATTGAAATAACAAAGCCAGTAAATTTGGGCACCATTGAAGCTCCTCAAATAGTCCACCTTACACAATCTTTGTCAGAAGAAGAGAAGACACAGTTCACAGAGTTCCTGAGGGAAAAGAAAATCAACTTCGCATGGTCTTATACAGATATGCCTGGACTAGATCCTAATCTAATCATGCACCACTTATCTATAGCTTCTAGGATCAAGCCCATGAAACAAAAAATTAGAAAGATGCATCCTCATGTTGCATTATTAGTAAAAGAAGAGCTAGAGAAATTGTTGAAAGCCAGATTTATCAGAGTCATTGCCTATGCAGGATGGATCTCCAATGTGGTCCCCATGTCTAAATCTGATAAATTTATTAGGATCTGTACGGACTTCAGAGACTTAAACAAAGCATGTCCAAAAGATGACTTCCCTCTACCTAACATTGACATGATCATAGACCTCACAACAGGCTATCAGATCTATTCCTTAATGGATGGATTCTTGGGCTATAATCAAATCAAAATTGCCCCTGAGGATCAAGAGAAAACTACATTTACATGCGCATGGGGCACCTTTTGCTAGAACGTCATGCCATTTGGGCTAAAGAATGCAGGCACAACATATCAATGAGCAATGACTACTATATTCCATGACATGATGCATAAAAACATGGAAGATTACATAGATGATACATTGGCTAAATCCAAAGAAAGACATGCTCACATTGATGACTTAAGAAAGATATTGGACCGTATGGAGTAGTTCCAACTTAGGCTCAACCCAAAGAAGTGTGCCTTTGGGGTCCAATCAAGGAAGCTCCTAGGGTTTATTGTTTTAGCAATAGGAATTGAGGTAGATCCTGCAAAGGTGAAAGATATTCTAGAAATGAGTCCTCCACGCAACATTAGTCAAATGAGGACATTACAAGGAAGACTTCAATCAATCAGAAGGTTCATGTCACTGTTGGAATTGCAAACATGCAAATCCACAGACCCTGAATATACCTGCATGCAAGAACCTGATACAAAGTAGAAGCAAAAAGCGAAAAGGTGAAGAACTCAGAAGAAGCTCAGAAAGTGAGAGCGAAAAATATCAACTGAATTAATGACGAGCCAAAACAAAGTTCAACCTTATAAGGTGAACGAAACCCTAAAAAGGAAATACTAGGTTGTGCATTATTAATTAGGAATTAATTAATAACGCACCTAAGAGAAGCTTAAGCTAATAGAGTAATAATACTCTAACACCCCCCCTTAAGCTGAACGCAGGGAGAAAGCAAACCTAGCAAGACTAAGAAAGCAAGAAAAAAGGGTCCCGTCAACAAGGCCTGATCAGGTACCCAGTACAAGGAAATCTCTGTAAACCGGAGACAATGGAGAAAACCCAGTGGGAAAAACCCCTCTCCAAAAAGAGATATAAAGGCAAGCAAAGACCAAAGGCATGACTTCAAGAGACTCTCTCAAAGCCAGTAGTACAATGCGAGCTGCTAACCCCCCCGAGAGAGAGGGTCGAGGCTCCAAAGCCCCCCCGAATGAAAGAACCCCTGGAGCAAAGAACAAACCACTGTGACTCCAATGCAGAGGAGTG
>MU227110.1:1084131-1101613 GCA_018584345.1 Thuja plicata
TGATTAACAACTCCACCCACTTGAGAAAGTCAAGGAATCTCAAGATTCCTTCCTCAAGTCCACTTTCTCAAGCCACTCTCTTACACCCTTCCCATGCTTCTTTAAGGCTCTCATTAATGCCTCATTACTGAAGATTCCTTAAGCCCATGTCTCCACCATGCCTATTGAATGCCTTTGGCATTTATTGCTCTTACACACCATTAATGCGTTCTTCAAAATCCATTAATGCACCTTGTCCCCCCTCTCTCTCCTCATTCTTCTATAAATAGAAGACATTTTTGAGAGCAAATAAGCCTTCATCTCATATTGAAAATACATTGTTATGTTGTTAAGATTTAGATAGCTTCATTTTCATCTTATAGTTTCATTAGCATGCATTGTTATAATGTCCATTTTTAGAGCTAGAATGCATTGTTTAATGATAAAATAGCTTGTTTTAATTCAAATCTTTCATGCTAAGTCATATATGTCACTGATAGTAGCATAATCTGAGGGCTATTATGTTATTAATCACACTCTTCTTAGTTAAAAAGTAATAGGTCGATATTAGTGGTTTTATATGCTCATCTAACCCTTTTTTAGCTAATGCAATGATCTATTGAAGTGTTGTGTCTTTCTTAAATAGGTAAAAAAATCACACACATAATATATAGATACTTACATGTCCTTGAGTTTTCCTTCTTTCAAGAGAAGTATAACTTCAAAAACTTCCCATGAACCGGCAACTCTAGAACATTTCCAGTTAAGTCCTTCAACATATAGGAATCAGAGCCCCACTTACTGTTAATTAGATATGGGCCTAGCCATATGGGATCAATTTTTCCATGTTTTCCTTTGTCCTCTATCCTAGCATTCCACATCAAAACCATATCATCAACTCTAAATTTCCTAGTAGTGGTTTTCTTGTAAAATAAATTTTTGCACTACAACTACAATCTAATGTTCCCATCATGTGCTTGCCTCCTTGACTCATCTAACTATATCAAATCCTCCAACCTGATTCTCATTTCATCTTCTAGATCATCATCATATATTTGGATAAATTTGTACATTTGCAACAAATTATTCTGTGGTAATCTCTCATGGATACAATAAACTCTTGCATGGATACAATAAACTAAGTCATAGGGTGCACATCCAATAGCTTTTTTCACTGTTACTCTATCTGCCCATAGAGAAAGCTGTAATTTAGAATCCCAGGCCTTCTTATTTGCATCCAATACTCTTTTAATAATCTTTATCAAACTCTTGTTACTGGATTCAACCTGGCCATTGCCTTGGGGGTGATATGGGGAAGAATATGAAATCAAAATTCCCTATTATTGACAAAATTCAGTGAATTCCCCTGATCTAAAACACATAGCATTTTCCACCACAATAACTTCTGGACAACCAAATACAGTCAACATATTATGCATTATGAAATCAATCACAACCCTACTTGTGGATCTTCTAGTGGGAATTGCTTCCACCCACTTGGTAAAATAATCAGTTGCCACTAGGATCCATGATGGCCTCCACTAGACTTGTTAGGGATTTCACCTATGAAATACATTCCCCACTTCTGAAAAGGTGCCTCAACTGTAACAGGCTTCAAGGGAAGATTTCCAGAAAATTTCAACTTGCCCGAGAATCTCTGACAAGCATCACATCTTCTGACATATTTGTGGGCATCCTTGAAGATTGTCGGCCACCAAAAACTAGATCTGATAATCTTATGGGCAGTAGTCTTAGCCATATAATGGCCACCACATGCACCATCATGCATTTCTTTTAAGAGATCATCATACCTATCTTGATCTACACATTTGAGCAGCACTCCTTCATTGCTCCTCCACTATAACTGTCCTTGAATTATTCCATATTTCAAAGTATGCAACTTGATTGTTCTCTTTTTACTATCATTCATATCAGGGGGAAAAATCATCTTCTGCAAGTATCCAATGATATCCTTATACCAATTAGAATATTTCATATCACAAATATAAGGTTTATGTTCCTCCTCTAGCATATTAATGTGGTTAGCATCTAAATTGATTTGAGCCATTAGTTTAGCAAATCCTAAACCTCTCACCAACTTAGTTATATGGACATCAATATTAAACTCTTGGATCTTGTTAATCCATCTACACCTTCTCCCTGATACCTCTTGTTGGACTAGGATATCCTTGACAACCACACTTTGTACATAAGCAACAATGGTTGCCCCTACCAAATAGCATCTGAAATCTTTAACATCCTTGACCAAGGCATAGGATTGTTTCTCCATGATATCATATTTTAATTCTACTTCCTGTAAAGACTTACTAAAAAAGGAAATTGGTTGTTCATAGCCTTCTGAATTTTTATGTAATAACACTGCAGCAATGGTATTATAAGAAGCAAAGGAGAAAATTTTAAGCGGCTTAGTATAATCAGGGGTTCTCAGAATAGGGGGCATCTTTTATAGCTTTTTTAATATCTAAGAAAGCCCTACATGCTTCTTGATTCCATTCTACTTTGGCTCCTTTCCTCATCATCTTTGAAATTGGCAAACTAGTCTCTACAAAATTTGTAACAAATCTCCTCAAGAAATTTACTTGACCGAAGAATGACTGAATGTCCTTGACATTCTTGGGTTGAGGGATTTTATCAATTTCATTCACCCTATCAGGATCAATTTTAACACCATCTTTAGAGACAATATGTCCTAAAAGTTTTCCCTCTGTTACCCCAAAAACACACTTCTTTGGGTTAAAAGAAACCCCATATTCAAGTGCCCTTACAAAAATCTTTTCAAGATGATCACAATGTTGATCTTCTTTTTCTGAATAAGAAGTAAGATCATCTTGGTAGACTGCTAAAAACTTGTTTATGAACTCTGCAAATGCCACATCCATGGCTCTTTGGAAAGTAGCCCCAACATTTGTCAAGCCAAAGGGCATTCAGACATATACATAAGTTCCCCAAGGCGTAGTGAATGCAGTCTTGAACTGTTCAGATTCCTTGACCTTGATCTGATTATACCCTGAAAAACCATCCAACATGGACATCATCTCAGATCTCGCGACTCTTTGCAACATTTCCTCAATATTAGGCAATCCATAATTATCCTTTAAGGAATTTACATTCAAATTTCTTAAGTCCACACACAATTTGATATCTCCATTTTACTTTCTTATTGGTACCAAATTTGATACCCATGTTGAATGCCTTATAGGCTTTATGATTCCAACATCCCTGATCCTTTTTAATTCATCTTGCATCTTAGGTGCCAGAGTGGGATTCACGGGTCTTAAATTCTGTCTAAAAGGCTTAGTGCCTTCCTTTAATGGAATCTCATGCTGGAATAAATCTTCTTTGTATGCTTTCAAATCATCATAAGAACATGCAAAAAAATGTCTATATTTTCTAAGAAGATTTACCAGTAAATCTCTAGGCTTGGGGGATAACTTCTTACCAATGTATATCCTTTTTGGACCTTGATCTATCTCCAGGTTTATCTCTTCCAAGTCCTCAGACTTACTAACTGTACTAGCTGACAAAGATTTATCATTATTGTTAAAAGATCTTTCAAGTACAACCAAACCTTTAGGTACCTTATTTGATTTTAATTGGAGAAATTCCTTTCCAAGGATATGTCTTTTCTATCTATGGTTTCCACAAAACCAGTAAAATCCATCTCTTTTTTACCACAGTTTGATTCACAAGAAAGGAATTCCAAAATATCCAAGTCATCATTGAAGACTTGCAAATTTTCAACATTGTCTGGAATGGATGGCCTAGTCTAAACCTCTACCTTAAAAATTTCTACAAAAGTAACATCTTCAGGCCTTAAGGCAATATTAGCCAACAGATCTGCCATCTTGTTCTGATTTTTGTCCATCCATTCAATGCCAAATGCATCAAAATTTTTAGTTTCATCCCAAATAACATTCCTATACTATTTTGACCTTTGAATTTTTGAAGCATATTTAGATCTTATTTGAGAAAAAACTAATTTAGAATCCCCAATGACTCTGATATATCTGATCTTGTGTTTCAAGGCTAATCTCAATCCTATCAACAAAGCCTCATATTATGTGATATTATTTGTGCAAGTGAATAACAGAGAAAATGAGAACTTGTAGGTCTTACCACTGGGAGCTATTAGTAACACTCTTGCACCAGCTCCTTCCTTTGAGTTTGCACCATCAAAATGCATTGTTCGTAGGTTACTCTTATATGTAATATTGTCCCTTTCTTCTGATAACAACATGTGTTGGACATCTTCCTCGGCTTTACTGTCTTTCACTTGGAAAGATCCAAGATTTGTATCCAAAAAGAAATTCATTACTTCATCTTCACTCTCCTCAATCATATGAGGAGTTATGTCTTCTCTGGACACCTTGATATTTTTACCAGCTATGTCAAATGACAAATCACATGGTATACTACCTCCCATCGAGGCACTCCATTTCCTAGATAACAACATTCCATATTGGGGCGGAATGTCAACTACTAAGACACTCATTTTTAATATCTTTTCTGGGAATGCAGCAAGTGTATAAGGCAAGGCCTTAATGGTACCTATGACAGGTAATTCCCTTGAATCCATTGCTTTCCATCTCCCATGAGGAGTATCAACCTGTAGTCCCATTGATTTCATTATTTTTGTATGCATGACTATATTTGATGCACCTGAAATCAATCATGCAATTCTTGAGCATTTTACCATTAATAACCAGTGTTAAGAAGAAAGGATCAACAGTTCCTGAAGGAGGAATGACATGATTTGCGTTCAAGAAAACCTAAGGGATTTTAGAAATAATTTCTTCTGATTCTTTTCCCTTTGTATCTGATTTTCCCTTGTTGTTGCTTTCCTTCTCATCCATTTTTGATTTTGAAGCTTTTGTAATGAGAACGTTATTCATCCATGCCAAAGCTGTCTCCTTATGCTTAGGAATCCTCATCATTTCCAAAAGTGGAACTCTAACTGTGTTTTGGGAAATCAATTGGCCCATGTTAATAAAAGCATACTCAAGATCAGAGATATTTTTCTTAACAGTAATATTTTAATCCTCATTTTGAGTATTCTGATTTTGTTTAGGTCCCCTAGCATCTCTTGGAAATGAGGTAATAACCACCTCTGGTTTCTTAATCTTAATCTTTTGAGAAATACCAGGATTTCTTGGTTTATCTATTGTTTTTACCTTTATCTTCTTCACATTCTCAGTAGCTTTTTCTTTTTCTGATGTCTTCTTAGGGATTGTTCTTGGTTCTATCACAAACATACCAGCTGGTGTGCTAACTTCATTACCCATTGTTCTATTTCTCAAATTATATCTATTTTGTGCTTGGGTAACCAAATTTTCTGTGATTCTATCTCTCTCTACACTTGAAGGCCTTCTTGCAGTGAACATATCTCCTCCCCTTGTAGTATTACATCCTATTTTATCAATGTCTGCTTCCTTTTCCTCAAAAGAAAGCATATCTTGATCTTCAGCTTGATTTTCCAATTCATCTTCATCTGATGAAGATAGCTCCTGAGTTTTGTCTTGATCATCAGATTCATCACTTCTTAAATTTTCATATGCCATCGCATTCCCAACATCATCATATAATTTTTCCTCATCTTCCTTTTCTTGTTGGTATTGAATTGGACACATCTTCTGAGCAACAACACAAGTTTTTGGATTATGGGGGGATTCACATTCCTCACACTAGGATTCATCATTACACATATTATCTGAATTTATTTGAAGAGGATTAGGAGTATCTTTGTTTGGCCTTTCCCTTTGTGGGATAATGGGCCTCCCATCCTTGAATTGGGTATTGTATGGGTAGTTCTGCATCCTATTTTGGGGATTATAATTGTTATAGGACAACCTATCATTGCTTGGAGTTCTAGGATTCTTATTTTCTTCTGGTTTTAGGTATTTTATAGAATTTAGAATCTGCTTCATATTGATTTCCTCTTTAGGCTTAGAATGTGAAGGCTTATCTAATTATTTCTTTGCAGGCTTGCAATCTTCTCTCCTACCCATCTTCCCAGATACTCTCCTATTAGTTTCTATATTGATAGCCATTTTGTAGCCTTCTCTCATGGTCCTTGGATTTTTGTCTCTCAAGAGGTATCCCATCTTAGAATCAAATGCATTGAGATAAGTAGCTAAACAAACTCTATCGTCCAATTTCATAACCTGAAAAAGTTTGTGCATAGCTCTTTGAAATCTTATATTGAATTGCGCAACATCTTCATTTTGATTCTTCTTTATATTACTGAATTCATTCAACATGAATCCCTCATTTTTCTTGTCACCATATTTCTCCTTAAAGCAATCAACTAGTTCATCTATTGACCCTATAGAATTATAAGGCAATCCTCTAAACCAATCCCTAGCATCTTCTACTAAAGATTGAATAAAGAGTTTCATTAGTACATCCTCATGTGCAATTTCACAATCATCCATCATATCCTTAAAAAATTTCAAATGTTCTTCACATGTAACTACATTATTTCCAGTAAACTTGGGAAGCTTATCTCTAAGTTTTCATGGAACCTCATTAGGATAACCTTGGATATTATGAAAGGAAAATTGTTTGTACCTTTCTACATGAGTGGATTTCCCTTGGAAAGCAGTGTTGTCTTGAGAAGCAGAGGCTTTTTGATTTGAAGTTGTAGCTACTTCGGGACCAAGCTGAACATGCCTTGTCGTCTGTCTAAGATAATCAGTCTTCTTCTTCATCTCCAAAGTAGTAGCCTCCAATTCTTCTAATTCAAGATCCTTGGCTATGAATTCCCTTTCAAATCTAGCTCTCTCAAGATCCATTTCTAACTTAGACATCTGATCCACAGGTTTCTCAAGATTTTTAGGCTCATTTATTGAAACTCTTGTCATTCCTTGTTTCCCCTTATCTTTAGGACCTAGCTGACTGACTATTTGAATAACAGGTTCCTCTTCAACTCTTGGAGGTTTCTCTACCTCATTTATTTATTTGAGCTCTAATATTATTCTCATTCTCTGTTCAAGGAATACTTGGTCCTGTCTAATCTGATTTTCTTTCTCCCTTTCTCTCCTTTCTCTTATAGCTACCTGCTGTTGGATCAACTTTTCAACTTCAACAAGCTTTGTAGCCATACTGTCAGGATCTGGCAGATTGGACATAGATTATTCTTCTTCTCTGTCATCAGGAGAACTATAACCTTCATTTGTACCTAGTCCCATATTTGCGGCCTCAACTTCCTCATATTCAGATGTATTTCCTTCATGGCTATGTTAGACTAGTCTTTCTTCTGTGATTTCTTCTCTTTGTCTTTCATTTGGAGGGGTACCTCTAGTATCCCTTTCTCTTCTACGCTGGTCAAATTTAGATGTAGTTGGGAAATCATTTCCCAACCTATCTTAAGGATGTTTTTTAACCAAGACCTTGTTCCTTTATGAATCATATTGGAAAGTATTTGACAAAATGATCTCTAATACTCAGCACTGCTGTAGAGATTACTTCAGAGTCGCCACCCAAAAATTAATTGGGATCACAATACTTCACAAAAATGAATATAAATAATATGTTGAGATTCAAAATTAGACCTTACAATCTTTATTCTCCTTAGCGTTGCCAACTCAACTGTAAGTTGATGATCCTTAAAAGGATATTGTAATGCTTTTGTCCTTAACAAAAGAATTTAGAATAATTATTTTCTCTCAAGTCCCCAGTAGAGTCGCCATCTTGTTGGTGTTTGAAAATGTTTACGCTAACTTGAGCAACCAATATACCTCAAGATAGATGTTAGGAGTGGTTAGTTCCAAGTGTGAAAGCTCTGTAAAGTAACTGGACCAACTATAGGGTCAAGACTGCCCTCTTCTACTTATGGCTCTACAAAACCAAGGCGAGTGCACCTAATCTAGACTAAACTCAACTCTTTACCACACCTTCTAATTTTAGATTTAAAAAATAGATGAATGGTAAATAAGTAGTAAATGCCACCCTAGCATTCAGTGACTCTCCACTACCATGGGTGTAATAAGTAGGACAACACCTCAAAAGGTAAATAATTTTATACAGAATTTGATTTATATTTGTGGGATAGAACATAGCCAAACAACTCCAAATTTATCTCTCCCCAACAAATACTTGATTTAGATTAGTGCCTTATCGATTGGGCTAGAACCTACATACAATACTGAAACTGGAACACCTTAAAGGCTAAGATTCAAAGCCATAAACATAAGAAATATCAGATTGCTCACTACAGGATCCTTACATAGATATCTAGACTGAATTAATGTAGTATTCAAAGGAATTTAGTTTGATTCTCAATCAAATACCAATGAAATACACATATGCATAAGAAGAACTCACACAATAAGCTAGATAACATATAGGAGAGACTCAAATCTGAAACAACTCATATTAAGTATGATGAAAACTAGTTCCTGAATCAATATGAAAAGGAAATATATAATAAGACAATATGCAAAAGATCATCAGCTTTCTATTCTGTCTTGACACAAATCTAAAATCCATTTGCTATCTCCTGGACTAGAAACAAGTATTAGCCTAATGCTTTCTACTTTCCCAAATCTCTAGCCCTTTCTAAATGGTCTTGAATATTACTTTATAGGAACAAGAATGCTACAAGCTTCAGACCATTTTTTGGTTAGGGTTTACAATCAATAATATATTACATTCAATTTTGTGAGCAAGTTGAAACCCTGAATCTTCTCTTTAATCTGTGCAATCTGATCTGCAATTAATTCTCCAATCCATGGATGTGAGTCTTGTACTCTGAAAGGCAAGAATTTCCATGACATGACCTTGAAAGTGGCCTCATAAATGTAGGAAATGACTATGTGGCTCTGTATGCATTCACCTCTATTTAGAAAATTCTTATCTGTCAAATCCAGCTTTCAATGCATCTCCACATATCAGATATCTATCCCTGTCTAGTCTTTAACAGTTGTGCAGAGGTGTCTGTAAAATTAGATTGGGCAAACAAATATCTTTTCACTGCCATGAAAATCAGATTGAAACTTTTTAAATATTTGAATTTAAATCACAATAGTCACAACCGACATGAGATCTTTTATCCACGGCCAGGATTCAAATCTCTTTTTACTTTAAATCGTCACTGTTAGATTTCCTTTACTTTACCTAGGCACTATACCTTATAACTGATATCGCCATGTGGCAACTCATTGTAAAGCCTTAGGCCTTAAAAACCTTCATCTATTTATTTAAGACTTTATGATAGCCGCAAGATCTATCGCGACTTGATTGGCCTTTAACTTCATTACTTGACCCAGCCTTACCTGCCTCTGAACCTCAAGCTACACCTTTCCCTTTAATCTCTAAGTCGCTAGACATTTTCTTTAACTATGATCACATCAAGAGACCTAGAGAAAATAATTAGATCTAATCTTAATCGGACGACCGAGATGAAAACTATATTTCTTTCTGACCCTTTGACTTTTTTCATCCAGCGACTATGCAACTGAAGAGATCTGCGTTGAACTGCATTTGAGCCCACCAGATACACGTGGCACATTGTCGTAATGCCTTATATGTTAAATAACTGCATCTTTTCCTTTAAGACATTACGACAACCATGGGATCTGATCAACATGCTCAGCCTTTATGTCATCTTTGTTTTGTAACTCAACCATGAACTGACCCCTCTCTGACCTCAGTCCATCCAACGAACAAGCGACTGTGAAATCTCATTGTCGGGAAATAATTTCCTAACCCTAGGTTTCATTACGAGACTTCCTGACCATGCTTAACATTGAAACCTAGCATCTAACCCTACTTAGATATGGAGATAATGCGACTAAAGGAATTTCAAGTCGCCAGACAAATAACTAACTCCGGGTTTTATCATTAGACCATCCGACCAAAAGGAAATGCAAAGTCGCGAGAAGATAGAGAATGTTCAGAAAATATTAGGAGACCTCGCGACCGCATTAAAATAGGAAAAGTGCACATGCCCAAAGGGACTTAAGTGGCCCGAAAAAGTAACTTAAAAATAGAACGTGGCCAAGGAAACTAGGGTTTTTCTCAATTTTTGAACACAATAAGACTTAGGGTTTGAGCTAGAAACTAGGACAAAATGTAGAGACAAGAAAAGAAGCCCGGAACCATGAAAAATTTGATAGGTGCTAACATACTCATCTTGTGCCCCCATCCCCTAAGTGAACCACTATGGATAGGCCTACTCGACAAAGAGTCATTGTTGGTCTTTTTGAGGATATCAAGAATATTTCCCCAACTAAATTTGATGGGAAATATGTTGGGGATGCCACATAAGACTGGTTGATTGAGATGTAGAAATACTTTGAGTTGAGGGATTATCCTGAAAACATGAAGGTTGTATGAGGTGCTTATCTGCTAATAGGAGAAGCAGCTAGTTGGTGGACCAACATTAAAGAACAATTCAACTATACCAAAGAGATCCTGGGCTAGGGGAAGTTTGTGGAATACTTTCAGGAAAGATGGCTCCCATAGCTATACTATGATGAGAAGATGACAAAGTTTATGAACTTAAAATAAGGTAGTCTCTTGGTACAACATTATTGGGATTGGTTTGCCAAGCTCATGAAATTTGTTCCTATCTATCAAAAGGATGAAAGGGCTCATGCAAGGAAATTCATTTTGGGATTAAACATAGAAATTGGAGCTGAAGTAGATATGTTCACTTTTTGAAGAATAAATCATGTTTTGGAGAAAGCCCGTAAATAGGAAAGGAAGCTACATTCCTTAGATATAACAAGGCCAAACTTTCAAGATGAAAAGGCTATGTTTAAAAGAAAGATGGAATCCAGGGACTCTAGAGTGAAGATTGATAGTAGAAGAAGGGACTTTATTTAACCAATAGTAATAGTAAACTAGTTCCAAGGAAATAACTTCAATGGTAATGCACCAAGGACTGGTTGGAACACAACCTCAAATCACAAGGAGTTCATCTGGAGGATGTTTTAAGTGTGGTGGTAATCATTTCGCTAGGAATTGTTCAAATGGACAAGGATCAAACCCTAATATGCCTCCTCAACAACGTCATATCAAAGCAGCGAATCGTAGAAAGGCGATAATACTAGTTGCGCAACCAGATAGTGGATCAATTTAAAATATAGTGGGACTAGTATTCAGTAGAGAATGCTACTTGGAGTTCATTATAGAAATGAAGAACCTTTATCCACATTTCCTTGAACATTCGATCAAGATAAAAAATCTAATAATTTTGATGAATATTATTTTGGTGAGCTCTATGAGTGATTGAATTTTGTTAGCATAAAGTTTGATATTGTTAATTTTGATAAAAATTCACGATAAATGGAACTATGTCAGAATAAAATTAGACTTCACAAGGATGATGTAACTATTTTCTTATCTCATGGATTGGACAATGATACTGAGTGTTCGGTTTGGATATGCATATCATGTTGTGTTTCTCTATAACTCTTATGCATCAAGACGATGCATTCTTAAGGTGGGAATGATGTCATGACCCCTCTATAGCCTCCTTTGTGATTTCCCATGTACTTATAGACAACTTGATATGTATGTCATCCTTTATCATTATGTTTAGTTGATTTTTAATTTCTTAGATGTTAATTATTTAATTAATTGATGATCATTTAATTTAGTTGATTTTAATTTCTTAAATTTTATTCATGATTATTTAAATTAGATGATTCTTTCTTAGATGTTATTTATTTAAATATTAAACAATGAATTCTTTGTGTCCTATAGTATTAACAAGATCCAGGATTCAAGCTTCTGATGTTGGCGCTATTGGTTCTTTCCCTGTTGCTTCAAAGTTGGTGACTGAGTTGGTCTCTGTGGGTGCTACTACTAGTTTTGTCCAGTCTCTTGATGGTTCAAACTGTGTTTCTATTGCTCATGTTGGTTCTGCTTCTATTGGTGAGTCTATTTTTGTTGGCTCTGTTGGCCCTGTAGTTGTTTCCTCTTTGGTGGATGGGGGTTTTGGGAGTGTTCTTGGCTCTAGGACTCTGATGGCTGGTCTGGCATAGGGTGTTGGATCCTTGTTGGGTGCTGGGAATACAACTTTGGATTCTTTAAGCTGGTAAGATAAGGTTGCTAAAGTGGAAGAAGGATGGATCACGATTAAACGTAAACACTCCAAACGATCCTCGCCTTCTTTTGATATGTCTCCAGTCCCATAAGAAGGAAACCAAAGGAAAATCTTAATGGTTGATTTTCATCCTGGGTTGTTGATCTTCAAAATTTTATCTTTGGCAGCATTCTTCTATGTATTGTCTGGGGGGCTAGCCTTTTCTTCTGGCTGGTCTGTTGTGCATTTTTTCAAGGGACTTGTAATGCATTATTTGAAGTTTTTAGTTCAGTACAGGGTTTCGGGACCCCTTCAAAACTTGTTTTTTCCATAATAAAAAATGAGATCTGGGATTAAAACAATATCCATAAAAATATTTCAAACAATTAAATATAAAGCTCAAATATAATTTTTATTAAAGAAAATAATTATTATTAAATAAATTATTGGACATTATATGCAATTAATAAAGATTAAAAATAATATAAATGAAGAAAATAATAAATAAATAAAAACATTAACAATTAAGGAATAAATATGTAATAATGTTATTGATAATAAATAAATATTAAGTAAACAATAAAACATTATAATAATTACCAAACAAGCACACCCTTTTATAACACATAGCTTACTACCTCTTATTAACACTAAAAGACTTTTTTATTAAGTCAAAACATACAAATCTCCCAAATGTCCTCCATGCCTTCCTATGTAAAGCAAATATATTTTTATTTTACCTTTAATCAACAAAATTTATCACAGGAGATACACGTCCATCTCAAAAGAACCAAAAACATCAATGGTGGACATGGTTAAAGAAGAGAGGAGCCATGATGAATACTAGGCACGTGGAGTATTCTAAGAAATGAAAAATCAGATTGAAGTTGATCTGAAATCATTTTTGGAAAAGAAAACCCTGATTCTAACACGAATTGGTGTCGATAATAATTAAGGCTCAAGTCTAAGGTTTTTGAAAAACATTATAGAGAGAGGGAATTGACTGGTAAGAAATAATCAATATTGTCCAGTAAAGCTCTTTATTTGCCTTGTTATTTTGAAAGTAAATACCAGTCTGTGGCATTTGAAGGATTTGGCATAGGCTACTTTATATATATCATTTGAGTATTGGGTTGGAAGGAAAGACTAGGTGCGCACCAATGTTTTAAACCTTGTCACCATTTCAATATGAGGATCACATTATGATAACTTTTATTTTCTTAATTCTTTGCCAAATTTAAGGAAAAATATATTTCCTATATCATTGAGATAACCTTGCAGATTGATTTCTTTTCTGAACTGTTAGAAAATTTCTTAGAATGCTTTTCTTAAACTACTAAAAATTTCTTAAAATAGATTTAATAGAACCTTTTATTTGCACATCTTCTATATCTCCATAATTATAATTATCTCTTACATTATAGAAAGTCATAGCTTCATTTGTTTAGATTTTCCTAGTATATATGGAGGTGGTTTTATTCCAATATTTACAAATTCTGAAAAAGGGCTTTGATACAACATTTATGAATTCTGGAAATGATATGGTTACAAAATTTATAAATTCAGGTAAAGGGCATTGTTACTATATTTAGAAATTTTGGAAATGACATATTTTAACTTTAACCTTATGACAAACACTGCTAGTGTTGTAGTGGATAACTCAATGTTCGCTTGATTCATCGGAGTGGGTGTATAAGGGAAAAGAACTATTTGGGAGCAGATAGTGCCTCGAAAGGGTTTCGTTCCAACAATAGCTACACCAAAACAAAGTAGAAACTAGAGCTACATATCGTTATAGAGTGTGTTCCAAAGTGCCTTGATCCTATGGATACGGGTACGAAGGTAGTCTAGAAGGCGAATGATTCATCTAGTACGCAGGTACCTCAAACATAGCTTAAAATTTTTATACTTTTGTCACTACAATATAAACCTCTATAATAAGTGGACTCAATTTTAAATGATTCTTAGGAAGGTACCTATACTTTACCAAGTGCCTAAAATTCAAGAAGTGATACAAGACTTAGGTTATTCTCGGTGGCCTTGCACCTAGCTATAAGCCCAAAAACCAAGGAAGGGTGTAGATCTTATTTTATAACCTTGCTAAGAACCTTGGCACACTCTTGGGAAAAATGTTAAATTTATTGCAAGCTACTCTGTACTTGGATAGTCACAAAGAGTGAAGGTCTCTAATCAAAGAACTTGATATTCATGTCCTTATGATAACCCATCTCGGATGGATGGAGGTACAACTTCTAGATCACTTACATTATATCCTACCCTGTTTGGGTAGAGATATGATATGAGAAGGCCGCTTATAATTCTATCTCGTTTGGATGGAGGTATGACTTCTAAATCACTGATATTATTCCTACCTCATATGGATAGAGGTATGATTTGAGAAGACCACTTATGTATGATGACATATAACTGATTGAATATTTGAAGATGATAAGTTGATCACCGAAATGCAGAAAGATAATGCAAGACATTAAATCAGTTAATGAATTGTATTGTCATTGATGTCAACTTGATATAATCTAATCAGTTATATTCAAAGTGTCAAAGACTTCAGAGAATCAGATAGAGAAATATTATGCTTTTACGAATGCATAAAAGACCAGCATTCACTATGTGACTTCAAACACCGACGGTTAGTGGAACCCGACAGACAGAGATACCCGAGAGAAAAGTCATAGTGATTCCTGAGAAAGAAAGTTGATGAGAAAAATCACAAGCATAACTGACGCCCAAAATTATAGTGTAACCAGATGGACAGACAATCCCAAAGAATAGACAACCCTGACAGACAGAAAACACCGATAGAGAAGCCCGAGGAGAACTGAAGTTTTGACCGAAGTTAATAGGAGTTCAAAAATGACAAAATATATAGTTGGCAGAGCTAAAGATAGACTTAAGTAGTTGTTGACATTTTTTTAATTGACAAGTTAAAGCCAGAGATAAGTAAAAGATGAAAAGTTTTTTTATCTAGTTGAAAAAAATATTTATTTGAGATAAAACATGAGTTATGCTTTAACTCACGATTGGCGAGAATTGTGGATCACACCAAGATCAAGAAAATCAAGAGCCTAGAGACAGTGATATCATGTCTATAAAGAGACAACTTAATTCATTATGAATTAAGAAAGGGGAGTGAATAGAAAAGAGGATTCTAAAGAGAAACTGATGAAGAACAGCTTTATACAGTCCTGATCAATCAAGCTAAGGAAAGAGCTAAGGATTTCTGCGGACACCAAGAAATAGAGGAACATGACATCACTGAACAAAAAGTGGAGCAGAGGTATTAAAAGGATACATTGATCAGAAAAGTAATACGAGCTTATAATAGATCTAAAAATCAGCAAGTCTAAGTTGTATGTATGAACAGATCATCTACTGTTTCAGTTTAACCATTGGATCAGAAAGTCTCTTAATCGAGAAGGATTTAAAGATCCTTTCTATATTGAGATACATCTTGAGGAGTATCAAAAATTTGATCATGAAGATAGCATGAGATACCAGATACCATTTGACAAACTACACTGGGTTGGTTATATAAGGTAGCATAGAGATGTCCAATATCAAGTGATTAACTATTCTATTAAATCCTCTAACAAGGTCACACCTAATAGTGTGTTTGTAACCTTTAATAGGGTTGGCTCTTCATCGAGCTCACTTCAGAAGAGTGAAAAATTTGGGTTACCGATCCCAAGTGTTTTTTCCCTTAACAGGGTATCCATGTTAAAAATCCATGTGTCAATGTGTTTATGAGTCAATACTTTAGTGTTTTTCATTACACTTAACTAATCTAGATTGATCGGTGTACTCTAAGTAATTTACTATTTTTTGGTAAATGAAAGACTGCTCACTAGTACATTTGAGGCCTCTTTTGACGTCTATGTGTCACTTTTCTGACACTCACGTCAGCCTAGCGACATAGACCAATGTTGCAGTTTTAGTGTCATAATTAATGACAGCTACACCATCTGTCGTTATTGCAATGGTACTAACTGTCACAATATGATCCAGCTATGATGGTTACCATGTTGTCGTTACTTATTTTAGTTGTCGCTATTATGACATGTAGGCGTCACATCTTATATGTCGCTATTACGACACGTACGCATCGCATCTTGTCTGTCTGTATTACGACACATAGGCATCGCATGTTATCTGTCACTTTTTAAGATGTGCGATGAATTTTCTATACATGCGACATCGAGCTATCGGTAATTATCTGACGGACCGACGTCACATGTATAGAAAATTTGTCGCACATCTATAAAAAGCGACGCCTAGGTGTCACAACACTATCTTAGAATAAGTGTCAAAATTATGACAGAGGTGCGACAAATTTGCAATGCATGCGACGTCGAACCGTCAGCAATTGCCAACAGCTCGACGTCGCATGCATTTTTTTAGTGTCGCTTTAGAGTTTTTAAGAGTTTAGTGTCCTACTGTCACTATTTTTAGTAATTGTGGTTTTACTTATTTTGGAACCATGATTTCATGTGCTTTATTTGGGATATGTACATGTTCATTAAATTTCATAACACACGAGTGCTGAAAAACTTCTACCGTATGAAGTATTATAACTTTTGAAACCAATCTTTTAAAGGATGGTAGAAGTGGTATCAATCCTCTTTATCCAAAGGGTATCAATGGAATTTCTCTCTAAAGATTTACATAAGTCACATGAGTCACCTGATACATATGCTAAAGATTGAATAATAGACAATAAACAATTAGAGCTACATACAACTGAATACAACATGACATGGTAGTAATAAATAACCCACCCTTGAAGAGAGAGATATGGTACTTTTTCAATGTAGAAAGTGGAAGTTGTTATTGGTCAATCTAGATCAATTGGGTCCACTACAACCTCATAAGATTGAGCTTGTGTTAAGGCTATGATAAGGAATGCTCACATGTCTGTGGTAGGATAGAGCATGTATGATCCCTTGGAAATGCTTTTCTAGTTGTCATAAAGTTTGATTCAAATCATCAATGGTAACAAAACTTATACAATTGCTTCATAGTTATAGTTAAACAAATAAGAATCCCAACTAATTATCTAAATAATGTGTTATTTATGTCTCTAAATCTTTAGATGTACATAATTCCATCCCCACTTCAATGGATGTGGCAGTACTTTTGCTTTTTCACCTTATATTTTACCACCAAATTGGGCATTGCAACGGTGTGAAATGTTGTTAAAAAATATATATTTTGAGCTTCTCTTTGTTTCGAGAAAATTTTAACATTCTCTACTTAACAAGGCCAACCACGTGAAGGTGGAAGCTCATCTAGTTCCTCCTAGGAGTCTCTTATGACCCTTTACGACACTTTAAGATCTCTAAGATGTATTCTTAGGGATCGTAAAGGGTCATAAAGGGTCATAAGGGATCCTAGGACACAACAGTTGAGAAACATAAATGTAGGCATCATGGT
>MU227110.1:1133242-1150498 GCA_018584345.1 Thuja plicata
CCATATTTTATAGGAATCGGCCTAGAATCCAGAGATTCCTCTTCACTCATAGTCTACCCACAGCTAGGAGAGGTTTCCATTGTGAGGATGGAATTGTCGTGTAGCCCTAATGCCTGAGTTAGGGTGATAATTTTAAGCCTGAACAATGTTTTTAAAAGATAAATCAGAAGCATTCAAGATGTTTAAATGGTATAAGGCTATGGTAGAAAAGGAAAGTGGTAAGGAACTAAAATTCTTAAGGTCAGATAGAGGAGGGGAATTTATTTCAGATGAATTCACTAACTATTGCAATGAGCATGGAATTAAAAGACATGTTTCTACACCAAGAACACCACAACAAAATGGAATTGCTGAGAGGAAAAAAAGATCAATTGTTGACTGTGCAAGAACATTGATGATTGAGAAAAGCATCACTCAAACTTTTTGGAGGGAAGCTATCAGTATTGGTGTCTACACATTAAAAAAAGTACAATTGAAGGACACAAAGGAGACACCCTATGAGTTATGGTATGGTCATACACCCAATGTAAGTTACTTCAGAATCTTTCGTAGTCAATGTTATATTTTCAAGGATGATAGAAATGGAAAACTTGACTCCAAAAGTGAAGAAGGTATATTTCTAGGGTATTCAACCAAAAGCAAGGCTTATAAATGTCTTAACAAGTCATCTAACAAAATCATTGAAAGTGCAAATGTGAAAATAGATGAATTTGTAGAAAAGATTGATAAGGAAAGAAGAAAAGAGCCAGAGGACTACAATAGGTTCATTTATACTGAAGAACCTGACACTCTACCAGAGAAATAGTGTATCACTCCCAAGCAACAGAACATTGCACCCGAGCATTAGGCTACGATTACCAAAAATTAGGAAAATCCTCAAGATGATGTTCTGAGCGATGGAGATCAGAATGAAGGTCAAGATGATAATCAGAATGATGAAAAAAGATCTGAAATGAAACTTTCCAAGTATGTCAGAAGACATCATCTATAGAATCATATCATAGGAGACAAGAAGGCTGGAATGAGAACAATAAGTAAGTCACTAAACACCAGATGTTTCTTTGTGATTTTGAGCCTAAATCTATTAATACTGCACTTAAAAATGAGGAATGGGTCAGTGCTATAAATGAAGAAATAGAAAAGATAGAGAAGAATAGTACATGGACACTATTACCGACACCAAATGACAAGAATGTCATCGGTACCAAATGGATATTCAGAAACAAGTTGAATGAGAATGGAGAAGTCACTAGAAATAAAGAAAGATTAGTATGCAAGGGGTATGCACAAGATGAAGGTATTAATTATGGTGAAACCTTTGCACCCGTTGCTAGACTCTAGAAGGAGTTAGAATCTTAATTTCTTATGCTGCATTCAAAGGATTCAAGGTATACCAGATGGATGTCAAATCTGCATTCCTAAATGGAATACTTGAAGAAGAGGTATACATTGAACAACCGGAAGGGTTTGTTGATCTAGACAAGAGAAACATGGTATGTAGACTACATAAAGCCTTGTATGGATTAAAACAAGCACCTAGAGCCTGGTATGAAATACTTCACTCCTATCTCATTAGCATTGAATTTGTTAGAACAAGTGAAAATAACAATCTGTACTTAAAAGAAGACACCGAGGGTAATATTCTGATTACTAAAATTTTTGTTGATGATATCATTTTTGGGGGAAATGAAATGTTATGCAAATCCTTTGCTAATGAAATGAGCAAAGAGTTTGAAATTTCTATGTTTGGGGAGATCAAATTATTTCTTGGTCTAAAAATTCTTCAACAAGATGTAGGCATATATATCACTTTGTCCAGATACATCAAGGAAGTGTTGAAGATATTCAAGATGGAAGATTCTAAACTAGTTGGAGCACCTATGGCTACCAGATGAAAGCTGACAAAAGAAGACAAATCAAATGAGGTAAATCAAACCTTGTATAGATCAATGATTGGTAAACTAATGTATGTTGTTCATACTAGACCAGATATTGCACATGCAGTTGGAATAGTTGCAAGATTCTCTGCTTATCCCAAAGAATCACATATGACTATTGTCAAGAGAATTATGAGATATCTGAAGAACATCAAGGACTATGGCTTATGGTATAAAAGAGAAGGAAAATTTGAGCTACAAGTATATACAGATGTTGATTGGGCAGGAAGCCTTGATGACCAAAAGAGCACAACTGGAGGAGCATTCTTCATGGGTGACTGAATTGTCACATAGATCAGCAAAAAGCAAGGATGCATCTCTCAGTCTACTACAAAAGCAGAATATGCGGCTGCTACTGCAAATTGCTCCAACATTGCCTGGATCAAATAGTTACTAGAAGGTATGAATATGAAGATTCTTGAACAAGTGATTATATATTGTGATAATACCAGTGCAATAAACATATCAAAGAATTCAGTCATGCATGCTAAGACTAAGCATATAGAAATCAAGTATCATTATCTAAGAGAACAAGTGCAAGAAAAAGAAGTGATACTAGAATATGTTCAATCAAAGGAATAATTAGCTGATATATTCACCAAGCCATTACCAAAAGATACATTTGAGTACATGAGAAAGAGACTAGGGGTTCAATCCTTGTCTATCGGCCAGTAAGCTGACTAGAAGGTTGCATCAGCCTGTAAAAAATTAGAAGATAATTCATGTTGATGCAAGCACCAAGATGGATAGCAACAGATACATCTGTACACAACAAGGTACAATATATTTTTGATGAATAGGGAAACTCAAGGAGTATATTATAAAAAGGATGGAAGATGATATAAAAGAGAATTGTTTGGCATTGTTGTCAAAGTGAGATATTATCTCATTATCAGGAATCAAAAGGGAGAGAGATTCTCATTATCACAAAGGGAGAGATTATCTCATTATCAAGGATTATAAGGGAGAGATGATCTAATTGAAGAAAATATTATATCATTATCCATGGAGAGAAGTTCCTAAGAATTCAAAGGGAAAGTTAATCAGGGGGGAGATTGATTATAGATGAAATATTCATCAAAGGGAGAGCAGTAATAAAAAGAAGAGAATACACACAAAGGGAGAGATGACTCATTGTTGTCAAAGGAAAAAGAGATTATTAAGAAAAGGAACAGTCAAGGGACAACACATAAAAAAATAGAAGAAGATACATCTATCCAGTAAAGGGATTGAAGATTGAAGAACTCACTCTGCAAGAAACAAATCCAAGCTATTTGAGCTTACTGAGAGACAGACATTTGTAATAGTTACATTAGGAAAGATTGATGAAACAATTATATTTCATATTGTATTAATAATAATATAGTGTGATCATGTAGTGTGTTGCCATCAATGCTAAAGGGAGAGATTGATGACATGTAACTGATTGAATATTTGAAGATGATAAGTTGATCACCGAAATGTAGAAAGATAATGCAAGACATTAAAGCAGTTAATGGGTTATATTTTCATTGATGTCAACTTGATATAATCTAATTGGTTATATTCAAAGTATCAAAGACTTCAGAGAATCAGATAGAGAAAGATTATGCTTTCAGTAATGCATAAAAGACCAGCATTCACTATGTGACTTCAAACACCGACAGTTAGTGGAACCCGATGGACAGAGATACCCGAGAGAAAAGTCACAGTGATGCCTGAGCAAGAAAGCCGATGAGCATTATCGACAAGTAGAATCACAAGCATAACTGACGGCCAGAATTAAAGTGTAACCTGATGGACAGACAAGCCCGAAGGACAGACAACCCCGATAGACAATCAACACTGATGGAGAAGCCTGAGGAGAACTGAAGTGTTGATCGAAGTTAATTGGAGTTTAGAAATGACACAATATCTAGCTAGCAGAGCGAAAGATAGAATTAACTGGTTGTTGACATTGTTTTAATCGACAAGTTAAAGCCAGAGATAAGTAAAAGATGAAAATTTGTTTTATCCAGTTGGCAAGAAGATTTCTTTGAGATAAAATAGAAGTTATGCTTTAACTCAAGATTAGCGAGAATTGTGGATCATGCCAAGATCAAGAAAATCAAGAACCTAGAAATGGTGATGTCATGTCTATAAAGAGACAACTTAATTCATTACGAATTAAGCAAGGGGGGTGAATAGAAAATAGGATGCTAAAGAGAAACTGATGAAGAACAAATTCATGCAGTTCTGATCAATCAAGCAAAGGAAAGAGCTAAGGATTTCTACGAACACCGAGAAAAAGAGGAACATAGCATCACTGAGAAAAAAGTGGAGCAAAGGTATTAAAAGGATACATTGATCAGAAAGGTAATATGATATTACATTAGATCTGAAAATCAGCAAGTCTAAGTTATATGTATGAATAGATCATCTACTATTTTAGTTTAACCGTTCGATCAGAAAGTCTCTTAACCAAGCAAGATTTAAAGATCCTTTCTATATTGAGATACAACCCAAGGAGTATCAAAAATTTTGATCATGAAGATAGCATGAGATGCCAGATACCATTTGACAAACTACACTGGGTTTGGTCATAGAAGGTAGCATAGAGATGCTCGATATCAAGTGACAAACTATTCTATTAAATCCTCTAACAAGGTCACACCTAACAGTGTGTTTGTAACCTTTAATAGGGTTGGATCTTCACCGAGGTCACTTCAGAAGAGTGAATATTTTGGGTTACCGGTCCCAAGTGTTTTTCTCTTAACAGGGTTTCCACGTTAACAATCTGTGTCAATGTGTTTATGAGTCATTACTTTAGTGTTTTGCATTACACATAACTAATCTGGATAGATCGGTATACTCTAAGTAATTTACTATTTTTTGGTAAATGAAAGATTGCTATTTGGTAAACTAAAAGAATAAGGTTTAACAAAGCATTCTGAGAAGTAGTAATTTGATAAGTATATTTGGAGGCATTTATCTTATAGGACTGAAGATAACTAGAGGCTTAATATTGTGGTACTAAGTTCTAGAGTTGATTTATTAGAATATTTTTGAGGCCACTGATTCACCCCCCCTCTCATTTATTTCTAACAATGTATGCCTATTCCATACGAATAGAGGTTTGGTCTGGATGACCAACTTAGTTTCCCAGGACAGAAGAGCCCGGTTGGCTAAGTGAGATTATGTCTTGTATGGAATTTCTTTGGAATAATGGTATATCTCCTTAATAATCGATAACTAATTTTGTAAAGTAAAAAAATATTGTCTTGTATTTTGTGCAGATATGTTGTTAACTTCTAAAAAAATTGTTATTTTATATTAAGGACATGTTGGTCCTTACATGTGTGTATGGTGATATATTAATATGATGTGCTACAAGGTGATTTGACTCATGTAATGCTTTTTGCGATGTATAATGTATATGTAAATGGTTGTCTAATATTAGTTTCACTTATCTTTTCTCAAAGCAATATTTTGTAAATTATTGTGTTAGCTCTTACTTTCCTTTATCCCCAATTTTTGGAAATAAAAACATTTCAAGAGATGAATGCCCAAATGCTGAATTTGTGTTTGTTCTTTCCAATATCTTGGTTTTGTTGTTAGTACCCTTGTAAAATGATAAATGAAAGGCAAAGTCATAGATTGAAGTCAATAAAAAAAGGATCTAGCATGATTTTTTTAATGGCTAGTTGAAATAACTCTAGGTTCTAGCCTCATGAGATGGAGTTGAGTACCAAGAAATTCCAATTGGAAAAAGGGAGGTTAGGGGGAGAGTGGACAAGGGAAAGGGATCTCTAAAAAGATACAACTATTAAAAAATCTCAAGTTTGAGTCATTGGGATGAATATGTAATGTCCCCTTTTTGGCTAGAATGGGATTGTACTTCAATCTCCCTTCTCTAACTATGTTAAATGATTAAAATTGAGAAGAGTGATGGTAGAAAATGAAATATCAATGCAAAACAATATATATTCAATATACAATGATAATTGTAGAAACTGATAAATGTCTACGAGGCCAATAATGACAATTGTAGTATTTGATATGCTGATGTGTTACGTATAATGTCATAATATCTTTTACCACTTATCTAGTGAGAAACTAGTTTGCAGAGACAATCAATGTTGATGCTTCTTGTTTTTTATAAAGATGTTTAATACATAGAATGTGTAAAGGAGATAAGCTGATGCCTTTGATTTATAAATATGCAATGATAAAAATGTTGTTTATGATTTTATGAATAATTTAATGTGATTTTTATAGGTGCCTTCTCTAATTGATTCTTTATGTGCTTGCACCAAGTGTCTCGTAAAGCTAGATTCATCTAAACAGACCCAATCTTGGACTATATAACATTCATCTAAATTTGCCCCTCACTTTCAAATAACATTATACTTTTTAAAGGGGTTCGATTAATTCGTCCGCAACATCGCTATAAAGTTTTGTCTACTTGGTGAAAGAATGAAGGAATGATGCATTTAGATGAGAAGAGCTCCTTCATGCATTTAGATGAGAAGAGCTCCTTCATGCATTCAAATGCCCATCAACAACCATACATTTGGTTTCAATCCTTTCCTCCTCTACACAACAAATTACAAAGATGCCTCATTATAATTGTTATGATCAAATGCACATTACACAAATATAAAATGAGTGAAGCACACACAATAGATTGGTGTGCAATTGTATTTTCAATGTTTGTTGTTTTGTTTTTTTTCTGTTTTTTTTTTTTTTTTTTGGCATTTTTATGATTGTAAAAATTTAGGTTTTTTAATAGTTGATCTATTGTTATTTTAATATTTATATATGTTTAATTAATTTTTATTTATGTAATTTTTTTTTTTTATTAATTATCAAAATGTTGATTTTTTCTTCACAAGAGTAAATCTAATTTATTTATGTTTATTTCATATTAGAGATGTAATATATTTATGTATATTTAATATTAGAGATGTAGTTAATATATATTTATTTAATATTAGGGATTGTAGTATAAATTATAAAGGGATTTATTTTTTATTTTATTAATATAGATTCTTATATTAAGTATATGAGTATTTGTTTTATCCAAGCATTAAAATAATTTTTAATTTTAATTTTTTTAAGGACAATGGATAGAAATAAGGCAAAACAAAGAATACCAATTTAACAAATAATTAAAAATGAAAAATGAAGATTTTTAATTTTGAAGAGGTCAAAGTTGATTTATATATTATGACTTTTTAATATAAGTCTATGTTAGTTGGAGGGAGAGTAAAAAACATTAAAATTTAACATAAATCATTTCATTTAATCAACCATTAATTTTAATTTTAAAATTTTAGATGAAATAAATCTATTAGTTTGTTGTCATGTTTTTTATTAAAAGTGTAAGAAAAAGTTAGATATTATTTGAATGACCAATATTAAATTCAATGAATTGATTAAAATTGTGCAAGTCTGAAATCCTAATAAATAACTTAATTAGAACTGAGAAATACATTTAGAAGGAAAAGAGCCTAGAAGGCATAAGTTAGATTATCATATAATTAGTCAAACTCATTGGCCCATGTTTCATGAGTAGTGGTTCACATGAAGCCATCTCTCATGAGAGTGAATGGAACACTTAAAACTCATTGCATCTAGGTGATTCTCACAAAGGCAAAGCACCAGGACTTCCTGAGAGGTCACCCATCCTAGTACTAGTACTCCAGATTGAGTGTGTTTAACTATGTAGTTTCCTCCATGGTTAAACTCACTCTTCTTGCAAAACCATTTGCAAAACCTTCAACAAGTGTTGTGCCTTATGAACTATTCATCAAAAATCCCCTTAAGCTCATCAATTGATATGATTGGTAGGGTTTCCCTAGAATGGCAAATAAATTTTCACGCATGACACGTTCATAATAATAAAACTATATCAGGCACGCTTGGCTAAGGCATTAAAAAGATAAATTATAAAATAATAAATAGCCATTAAAATGATAACAACCAAATAAAAATTTGCGATACATATTTGTTACATTACAAAAGATGTTCAATAGAGAACATGTTTATAAAAATTGGCATAGTGACTAGTGAACAATAGGTGATAGTAATATAGCAATTGTTTTACATAAAGACACATAAATAAAAGGTAAGGTATGATGAATATAGATTAATAATATTCATAGAAAAAGGTAAAGTTGTCAAAATCTTGTATTGATCATATGTATGGAAAATGAAAAATAAAATTTCTACTACCCTCATAGCTACTCATAGAGGTATTTATGTGCCCCGCCCTCGTAATTTTGATTTGACCATGCACTCTAACAACATGTTCTCCTCCACTATTTAAAATAATTGTAACCTTACAAAAAAATGTTTCTCCAATAAGGCAAAACACCGATGCAAACCCAATTTCACCAAGCCTTTCACTACATATAGAACACATACCCAACACAAAAATGCTAAAACAACTAAATCATCCAGTGTGATGAGCATTGCAATAAGTACTAGAAGAAAAACATATATTGAAGCTAATGATAAACAACTTGAGAAGCAAGTGTTACTTTGCAAAGGCCAATGAATCTTGTTCAAAACCAACATATGGAGATATGAAAGACTTGTAAATGGATCTCTTGATGAACCTATTGACATCATTTACAATCTTCGCTCAAAATTACTGCATATTCTTGCATACATAATATCAGGTTTGATGCCTATAGTAGGCCACATTTGAATTAAATGAATTTTTATTATAAAAGTTTCAAATAAATATAATACATAAATTAAAAACCCCATACCTTTCCATTTACAAGTACTAGAGAAAGCCATCTTCATGAGCATGACACATGCATCTTGTCAACCCATGGTAAATTTATTTCAGTAAATCAATTTTGACATTTTATAAAAGCATCATTTACGTCACATCCTTAAATCATGTGCCTTATTGGCTATGTTTGTTAATTCATAACCAATCCTATTTGTTAATTATAGTGTGTTTATATATTTTCTTAGTCGATTAATCAAGGTGTTAAATCCTCGATCTCCATCAACTTAATCTAGTTGATTGGCTAAGTATGAAATAAGTTTGAGATATGTATGAGTATGATTGTGCTTTATATGAAGTATGGAAATATATAAATATGAATGTGAATATGAGATGATAAGATATGACTGTGCATTATGAAGTATGAAAATATGCAAATATGAATGTGAATCTGAGATATGTATGGGATACAATTGTGCAGTGATGGTGGAATTCTAGAAGTGTATGGCTGGTATGAAACATGTGGAACAGATGGAATATGAATACAATTTTTATGACATCTAGTGCAATCATGAATGCTAGTTTCTTGATGATGGGTGGGCCTAGCTGACCATCATGTCACTAGTTCTTCATGAAGTCAACATGGTTATGGTATCATTTAAGAGTGATCAAATGATTGATCACTTTTAGATAGTATTATAACAATACTGGTTGCATGGAGTGTGGATGTCTTGATGATGGACTAAGTGCATAAATCATCGTTTACTAAGGAACCTTGCTAAGGTTCACTTATTTATAAATATAACATATAAATCTGTACAATTTTCACAAATTTTCTTGTTCATGAAGAATGTAAGTAGTTTGAAGTTACAAACATCACAATCTCCCCTCCTTCAAAATGTTTGCCCACAAACATTTGATCATTATCCCCTCGTTGAATACTTGTGTAATTGAGACAATATCTAGCTCCTCCATATTTCTTCTTGAATACTTCAACTATTGATTAATGTGACCTATTTTTCCCATGTAAGTGGTTGTTTCTCTGTCTTAGTATGTTTTCCTTGAGCTGAGATAACGCATAGGACATTATTATGATCATGAGACTGACAAGGGATGAAAATAGTTTTGTTCTCTATTTCACTGTAGATTGACAGTGATTGTTTGGAGGATCATTGTTTAATGATCCATGTAAGATTTACTTTAACCCTTGTACTTATAGACAACTTTGGAGCACCTAAGCTTCCCACCAACCCATGTTATTGCATCTTTAATAAAACATCATAAATTAAAAATGTTGGTAATCCATGGAAAAATTAATTACTCTCAATTGATGAAGGATGTGACTATGCAATCAAATTTGAACTTTGTAAAATACCAAGTTAATATTGCCCCTACAAAAGGATTTGAGCCCAACCTTCACCAATTTTAAATAATATGTTTTCTTTGTAAAAATTTCCCTATATAATTATAGAATATTGAATTTTACAAATTTGATCAACTCCATGTATTATTTCTATAGAGAGATGTCAAAAGTAACTAAAGAAACCAAAACCCACACCAAAACTGAAAATTAATTGAATTCTTTTTTGGGCAATGCAGGTTTTCTCGTGGACTTGGATGCTCCTGCATTAGACACGTCAGGTAAGAAGGTTTGTGAGCATATCTCACAAATGGATTTGAGTAGTAGGGGTACTCTTTCAAGTTATAAATATCTTGAAACATACTCCTATGTTGTGTATAGGTACCATGGTTAGTATTTCTTTATTTTTCTTCTTCCAAAATCTTTTTGGTACACTTCTCATCCTACTCCACCATGTGTGCGCATTCTTCTAGTTTCTTTTTGTAGACTCGCATTCAAAATGAACCATCCCCCTCCTACAAAGACTTTCTCCTCTCCTTTCTTTCTTCATGGGATACAACCGACAATTATCCAACCCCCTCCACCAAAATATCACATCATCCACAATGCAACATGTAGTATTTTCATACAAATCTGCACCTACAACTCCATGGAAATTGAAAATTTTGATCTTTTCTTCTTCACTCTCTTCTACCCTTAATATTGAAAATGAAGGAGAATAAATTTCATGAGAAAATATAATAAAATTTACCTCTACTTTCACTATTGCATTTTTTCCCTAATCTCCATCCACTGCAGTATTCATTTTTTCATCCCTTGCTATGATGCTTGTCTTCTAATCTCCATTGGTAATATTTTCAATCCACTATCCCTCTATTGACAATAAAAACTCTTTATCCTCTTTATTTTTTTCAATCTCCTTAAGCTCTATTTCTGCAACAACATCTTCTTTTGCAACATTTGACACACTTTCTTTTGGTACAAATAATTCCTCCATCTTCTTTTTTATCCTCTCTTAGTAGGAGATCTTCTCCATCCTCGCCAATATCATCATCATACTTAGGACACTCAAAATCCATCACATCAACTTTTTCTACAACCTCTTTGGTGTCCACTTCTTGCAATTCTCCATCTTTGGTCAGTGTTGCATCCATTTCCCTTTGTTCACTCTTTTTCTCCATCCCTTCCATTATACATTTCTCTACTGCAATCTCATTATTTTTTACTTTAAAAAAATGTAATCAAAATCCTATTAGAACAATAATAATTATCTAAAGCATCCATTCTAGCCTCGATCTTTTTTTAATTCTTCAAAAAGAAATTTTTTGAACCTCATTTCCTGCCACTCGTCCCAATACTGCTCCAAAAATAAAAATTCTTGCAAGTCTTCTAATGAGCCATCTTGTTCTAATCTTCAAAGACATCTTATTGCTCTTGAATAATTCTTTAGAGACTCACATGTCCCTTTGCAATTATAGGCGATCCCTGCAAAAAACTCATTTTACTCTCTCAGACCTCAAACACTCTTTTTGCAATACCAATGTTCTTTTAGATCTGATACCAAGTAATGTAGACAAGATTCTGGATAAGCCCAATCTCGTAACCACAACAAAAATTCACAAACCATACATAATATTCCAAATATTAGAAACAAATTATGGACACAAAAAATTGTCATTTCACCTAGTAGTATGGTGGTGGAAGGAAGAATAATTTGAAGGTTAAAAAATATAGTGGTTTGTATCAAAATTAAAATCATTAAAATAAAAATCCTAAAATGGAACAAAGATCACTTTAAAAACATTTTCAAAGAAAAATTAGAGGTAGAAACTGACATTCAAAAGTTAAATGAGGAAGTCATTAAGACAAGAATGAACAATGATAGTTATAATAAGGAGGAAGTATTACTTCATAAATATGAAGAATTCTCATCCAAAGAAGAAATCTTTTGGAAACAAAATTCTAGGGAATCCTGGCTTTCAAAAGGAGACAAAAATACAAAACAATTTCATAACAGCACCAGCAATAGATGATGTAGTAATAGAATTATCAAAATTAAAAATAAAATAGGTGAAGTAGTAGAAGATCAACAACAACTTTTAAACAACATTCCTAAACTCACAACAAAGGAAGATAGTAAAAGTCTTAACAATACATTCCCCCTAGAGGAAATTAAAAATGCACTATTTCAACTTTACCCAGACAAAGCACCTGGGCTAGATGGATTTCAGGCAAGTTTTATGGGAAGCAATTTAAAATACCAAGAATTCCCCTAAAATATTAACATAATTTAATAATTTATTTTTAACAATAATACCAAAAACACTAAATGTGGAAGACCCAAGTAGCTTCAGACCAATTTCATTATGTAATACTATTTATAAGATATTATCCAAAGCCCTTGTAAATAGAATTCATTTGGAATTTTGATATAGTCTTGTAGCTTTGTCCCCCATTGATTCACCAATATAACTTTAATGTTTGGTATGGGAATAATGCTATCTAAACTTTCATAACCACCCCATGAATCTTCCAAAAAAAGGGCCTCATTTCCATTGCCAATATCCCATGTAAGATTTTCTCTAATGATTTCCTTGCATTCTATAATGAAATTCCAGGCTCTTGAGCCCTTAGGAGGATTTTCGGTTCTAAAAATGCTAATGGAATTTGTCTAAGACATTATTTGTCTATGTAAGGAAGTTTTTTGGGGAAAGTGATTAGGGGGCTTGAGAAAGTTGTCTTTAGTATCAATAAAAAAAATGAGATTCCTTTCCCTGAAGACTACATGATAGTCAATATTGGTAGTTTAGAAGATGTCAATATTGCCAGAAGGCCAATTTTTTTCCTTGAAAGACAAAGCAATCTTTGACATCCATTGGCCATAAATGAAGCGCAATATACATTACCTTCTTTTTTGGTTATGTATCATCCCCACCCCAGATACTAAATGACTCTATCAATATCTTAATGTGGAAGGTTATAATGTCCCTCCTTCCTTCAAATAAATGGAATTAGATAAAATCCAAATCATTCCCTCGTTGATCATCAAGGAAATTCAACCTCGCAGTAGCTCTAGTAAGAATGACACCAAAGGTAAGGCACAAGTAGGATTGTTGGTTCTAAAAATGCTAATGGACTTTGTAGGAATCACTACAAGTCACTTCACTCTCCACCTTAGAGAAATCTGAATTACGAAAAATCTCAGACTCAAGACAAATTTTAATCAAGGATAGAATTGATAAGTTAGTCTAGGTAGGTTCCAACACTGGTAATTATAGAGTCAAAGGTAGCTATGATACTTTAGTTAAGAAACAAAAATGGAAGAATAGTGATCTACCCCTCATTTTGTCTTGGGACAAACCTTGTCTTCCCAAATTTGGCATATTTTTATGGGTTTCCTTACAAAAAAGAATTCTGACCGTTGAATGGTTTAGAAGAATTGGGTTTGAGGGTCCATCTAGATTCCCTCTATATGAGAAAAATGAAGAAACAATACATCACGTATTATTGAACTGTTCATTTACAAGAAAATGTTGTCTTTGGTGTTGCAATAAACTCCATTGGAAAGTTGAATTTCCAAACAATCTAACTAATCATTTAAAAGCATGGCATACAAATCATAATAAAAACCTTTATAGTATTTTATTGAAGATTTCCCCTTCTATCTTGGTTTGGGAAGCTTGGAAATAATGAAACAAAATATTATTGAAGGAAAAAAGATGAAGAGGAATAACCTCGAGAACACAATTGAAGCCAACATTATAGAGAATGTTAACAATAGATTAAGGAATACTAATCACACATAATGAATATTCTCTTACTCCCCTTGATTTTGGAAAGGTGAGAATGATTGAAAATATTCTAGAGAAGAGTGTCAATGGATCATCCCACAACATGGATGGTTCAAACTTAATTTTGATTGAGCATTTAGAGGCAATCATGAAATTGTTAGAATCGGATGTGTTATTCACAAATGGGATTGAAGTCACCTTGGCAGTCTAGTTGAACCAAATGGTTCTTCTACCAATAACATAGCCAAAATAGAAGCTTTAGTGTTGGGATAACTCTTATGTAAATAATCAGGTATCGGAAATTCAGAGATAGAGGGTGATTCAAAAAACATCATCAATGCCCTTAGAACATGACATACTCCTAATTGGAAACTATACACTAGATTGGAAAGGGCTTTAGGACTTTTGAATTATTTTAATAATGTAAAGATTAGTCATATATATAGGGAGGGTAATAAAATTTCTGATGGAATAGCCAATTTGGAGTGGATGGTTTTTTCTTAGATAATTTTAACACCTTAATTTAATTGTTATTTTATTGTCACCTATTTCATAAGTTTTACTTTAGTTTCCCCATAATTTCTCTAGTTCTCTTTTTTTCTCTCTTCCTTAAGAAATTTTTAGGCGCTTCCCTTTTCTATCAGTTTCCATTTTTTTATTTAGTCTTCCCTCTCGATTTTATTTTATATTCCCTTTTATTTTCTTTAATTATCTTTTTCCTTATTTTTGGCATGCTTCTCATTTTCCAATCATGATTTTTTTAGACCTCTTTCATCTGTCTCTCTCCTATGATTGCTTCTTCTAGATTTTTCTTCTTCCTTTATATCTTTCCTCACATATTCTTTTTCTTTACTTTTGTTTTTCCCTAGGTGGCTTCTGGAGTTTGTGGGTAACATCATCTCCCTTCTCTATTTTTTTTTACTTTTGTCCATACTCTTTTGTTATGTCCTATTATGGGTCTTTTTGTTTCGTCATTTTCTCCTCTTAGTTATCATTTGTTGGTTATGGTTAGCTTTGGTTTTATTTTTAGTCATTTTCAAGCTTATTTTGTCCTTTGTAGGAAATATGGAGACCAAAGTACACACTTTCCACATTTATGGAAACAGAGAGATGCCATTTCAGGACAATATCAAACCAAAAAAATCAAACCATATCTTGAATCCCTTAGATGATATGTCTCAGTGGGTTGTGGAAGTCATCCTTGGACATAAATAAATATTGTCGAACATTGATATGATTATGGATATGAAAGCTGGGTATGAGATGTACTCTCTCATGGATGGTTTCTCCAAGGATAATCAGATCAAGATTTTTCCAGAAGATCAAGAAAATATTCCATCACGTGTTCTTGGGAAACCTTTTGCTCGAATGTTATGCCCTTTAGACTAAAAAATGTAGGTGCTACTTATCAATGGGATGTCACAATAATCTTCCATGACATGATGCATAATAACATGGAATAATATATGGATGATACACTTGTAAAAACCAAGGAAAGATCCATGTACCTACAAGACTTGGGTAAAATTCTCGATAGAATGGAGCAGTTCAAGATTTGACAAAACCCAAAGAAGTGTGCATTCGGTGTAACCTCTAGAAAATTGTTGGGATACATTGTTTGAGCAAAAGGAATTGAGGTATATCTTGAAAATTTACAAGCGATCTTAGATATGATACCACCCAAGAACATCAATCAGATGAGGACATTCAAAGGGAGAATTTCAGTCTATTAGAAGGTTTATCTAACAATTGGCGGACAAGGCACAACCATTTACAAAAACCCTGCATAAGGGAGTCACATATCAATGGGGTGAAGAATATAACAAGAATTTTGATCAGATCAAAGCATACCTAGCTAACCCATCAGTATTGATGCCTCCTACATAAGGCAAACCATTGATTTTGTACATCTCTGCCACAACAACATCACTAGGGGCACTCTTGACACAGGATGATGAAAACAAGAAAGAAAGAGCCATATACTACATCAGTAGAACCTTGGTCACATATGAGATGAATTATTCAATGATAGAGTAAGCTTCCCTCATAGTTGTATTTGTGCCTTAAAAACTAAGACATTACATGTTAGCTCATTCTACAAACCTAGTTGCAAAGATCGATCCATTGAAATATCTTTTGAGTAAAGCCACTTTAACTGGTAGGATAAAAAAATGGGTTATTCTCCTCAGTGATTTTGACATCGAATATGTTGAACACAAAGTAATCAAAGGAAAGGCCATTGCAAATCAACTAGCTAATTCTTCATTACAGGATAATCTCCCTATCAATGTTGAATTTCTAGACGGCTCTATTCTGCACATAACTCACAGGTCTGGTAAAATGTTCTTTGACGGATCTTTCACAAAAAAGGGTTTGGGTGTAGATGTACTATTAATCACTCCTCAGAGATATTCCATCCCAAAGGCATACAAGATTTTTTTCCCCTTGTACAAATAACATCATTAAATATGAATCATTGGTCAATGAAATCAAATTAGCTATTGAATGGAACATCTCTGAGTTACACATCTATGGTGATTCCCAACTCATCATCAATCAAATAAAAAATGTTTATTAGACTAAGGATGATAAAATAATGCCTTATAAAAGAATGGTTGATGATTTCAAAAACTATTTTACCTTCTGTTGAAGCTCTAAATTTTCGGCAAAATTTAGAGTCCTATATAGTGATAAAATTCTAAAAATGGAATCCTAAAATCCATGCCCAATAATTGATGATATTATGAAGTATATGAAATGATATACAAAAATATATTAAATTTTAATTAAAAGTTGAGGGATTAGGTAAGGAAGCTCTGTGACAGGAACAATCAAAATTATGTAAGTGAAAGTTTCAGAGATGCTGGAATTTCGACCTGCTGTAAAGATGATGTTGACAAATAATGAAAATGATCAAATATTGCAAATCTAAAAAATACCTAGTTTGTAAAATAAAATTGCTATCTCCAGTAAAAATCTTAAGTTCATACAATCTGATTTGGATTTTAGACCAAAGCCAAATTCGAAAGATAGGTAGTTATTAGTTAGTTAGTTGATTAGTTTTTCTCAAAAGTGTTTTCTAAATTTTAATTAAAAATGATGTCTTTTCACCCTAAAGGGGTATGAAAAATATTCAAGCACATATATATGTGGTGTAAAATGTAATCATAAAGGGGAAAAACACATTGTATAATAGAATTTGATCACAATTTCAACATGAACTTCAATGTGCTAGTTTTTCAATATCAATAAAGATAAGTGCTCTTATTTTTATTTGTGGTTATAAGTTATATGTTTTCAATTAGTATTTCACATATTATATTGTATTAGAGTATTTAACTGTGTTGAATTCCCTGAGTATCATAATTCAAAATTAATATATATAGTTTAAATATCAATTGAAAGATTTGTGTATCTTCTCTTGTTTTTATCGGTCTCTTAATTTGAGTTAAATTCGATAAGATT
>MU227110.1:1158449-1169898 GCA_018584345.1 Thuja plicata
TTTGTTGTAAACGTAATCTGAATAAGTGTTAATATTTTAAATTCATGTTGTTGTTTAGACATGTTAATGTGAATGTGATGTTTATATTTTTTTTGGTGTCACTTGACACTTGTATTATCCATGTGGATGGTGACATGTCAAATTAGGGCTTGGGAAAGAATCACCAAATCTTACAGGATGTTATATTAATTCCACTTGCATATAGATGTCCTGTAGGGATCACATCAAGTTGGAACTCGGATTTGAACTTTAGGGGTACTTTGGAGGGGTCAAAAGTGACTCTAGAGTGTATTTTTGGCCAAAATTAGTTAACCCTAGGGGGTACCTTGGGTTGGGGGCTAGTTTTTACCTATGGAAAAGCCTAGATAACAATTATGGCCCTCCAAAATGCCTACTTTTCAAAAGTGGCGACATGGAAATGACCTCATGCATACAACTTGTCCCACACTCTTTACTAAACTCTCAATTAAGAGGGGAGACAAGAGGTAAGACCAAAGGATTAGAGGGCATGTCTTATTAATTGTTAGGTCTTGAGTACACTTTTGGGGGTATTTTTAGAGGGTTTGGATAAACTTAGTGGGTGTTCACCCACTCTCTAATTTTAGAGACAATTAGGGTTGGAGGAAGGAAAAGAAAAGGATAAAGGATTCTTCTCAACCAGATTCTTGCCATTTTTCTTAGACCAAGGTTGGTGGATTCTTTCGATAGAGAAATACTCTTGCATTTTAGATTTTTATGTTATTGTTTTTATGAACATGTAAATCTTGTATGGTGTTCATATATCTAAATTTTGTATGGAGTTCATATATGTAAATCTTGTATAGTGTTATTGTATGTAGTTCTTGTTATTGTGTGTTGGGTTGGGGATGCATTTGGATTTTGTATCATTTCTTGTTCCTTTGGATTGGGAGTGTTGTTCATGGGTGTTTAAGGCATTACTCACCCTTGGAAAGGGAAGAAGTGGCCTTTGTTGAAGGGGTTAGTTGGGCTCTCCATCTTAGTGAGAATCTTTTATGATGGAGAGAAGAGGGAGAAAATGCAAGGTGTATGGGCCCTTGCATGCCATTGTATTTGATCCTAATTTTTGGGGGAGATAAGGGAAGATTGGATGGAAGATGTATGTAGTTTTTCCTTGAAGAGGAAATGACCAAATGTGTATATGGAAGGAATGTCAATGTAGTCTTGGAAAGACATGGAAAAACTCTTGTTGAAAATTTTGAATAGGCAATGACATTCTCCTCCTTAGAAAAGCCCACCTTCACCCTACTTCAATGGGATTGGAAAACTCATTTGTGAAGCCTTGGTTGGGAGTTAATTGTTATGTTGTGCATATATGATGGTTGTGATAATTTGGATGTGTTACTTGTTTAGCCTTGGTTCTCCAAGCTCGGGGGTGGTCTCCTTGAGATCTTGGTTGGGAGGTGAGCTTCTCATGGTTCTCCTCATGTATTTGGAGGTTTTGAAGTCAAGATGGTTATAGAAAAAGCTTGGGAGAAATACCCATTTTGGTGTAGTTGTGTGACAGCAACTTTAATGTTGCATGGTTACTTCTTGTATTGAGATTCATTTTTGTCAAGTGTTGTAATGACCATTTTGAAAGCTTTGTTAAGCAAGATGTGAAAAGCTCTTATTCATTATTTAATAGTTTTCATAACATGAGAAATCTTGTAGATTTAGGAATCTTGTAATCTCTATAATGTATTTGATTTTAAGTTTTCAAGCTAAAAACACTTCAATATTCCTTTGAAAATCTGAATTCTATTGCATTAGGATCAATACTCTACCTTAAAATTTTCATTGTAACCTCAATCCTTGGAAAGAAGAGATAAGCTTGATAACAATAGAAAATCAAATAAGTTAGTATATTAATGTAAAAATGAACTAATACTAATAATCAATCTATAGTTCACATAGTGTATTGCAATAATAAATAAATCAAATGCATATAAATAACTACTCCAAAAAGAAAATCAATAATCAAAATGATAGAAGAAAAAAAAACCCAAATTATACCAAAGACATTTTTCAGATTTTAGAGCAAATTTGCTCTCTGAAAAATGTATGGGGATGAAATTAATTCCCCCTTTATACAGAGAATATTCCCTTTTTGTTCCCCTCACTGAACCCCCTTAATTACCCCTCTAATTACCTTCTTTAGTGCTAATGCATAGTTTTATTATTGGGGAGGCTTAATGTTTTACACCCATCCCGGTGGGTCCCACACATATCCTTCCTTACCTTTTTAACCTCCTTATTTGGGCGCAGTATGAGACTGATGTCAATGTTGAAAGGAAATATTTAAAACAAAAAAAAAACATGCAATAAACTACTTAGGTTTTGCACCCCTCTCTCCAAACCATGTGAATTTTCCTTAGGGATCTAGGAGGAGGTTTTGGTGGGCCCCATAAAACTTAATAATCACTGTTACCTCCTTACCACCATGCACATGATCAGGGCTGACATGGATTTTAATTCCTTTTCCAAGGATTGTTCCCTTTCCACTCCATGCGAAATCTTTTAGCCTCCTTTGGGTTGACTTTGCATTAACATCTGCACAATGGGAAGGGGGACTTTGAGGTGGTCCCACCTTCACTTGAAACCAACACATGCCTTTTTCAAAAGGGCTTCCTTGCATGAATTTCACAGCCTTAGGGTAGGTTATGAATCCCAACACCCTACCCACTTGGCAAGTGCGCTTTGGGAATAGGAGAGGGGTGATGTGATAGGTAGGTTAGTAGGATAGGTAGGTTAGTAGGTTAGTAAGCTAGTTAGTAGGGTTAGTTAGATTAGTTAATTATGATTAGTAGTTATTAGACTTTCTTTTTAGCATGTTTAGATTGAATAGAGTCTATTTTATATAAGGGTTAATTATTTAAAAATAATCATTAATATTAGTTAGCTAAATAGATTTATTTCTTTATTATTTTATTTTAAATTATGTAGTTCATTTTATAGGTAGAATTGCTATTTAATGGTGCAATTTAATTACTCGATTAATAGCTTTGGTTTTTATGAAAAAAATGTATAGATTTGCTAATATGTTTATGGATCTATACTTCTATTATTTGCCCTAGTTAGAATAATAGTTTGGCAATTCACGTTATTAATTGAAATGGAATAGTCTATCAGAGAAACGTATTTATTCAATTAATTTAAAATGTATAGTTAGTTGTTAATTGATTTTATTACGATAAAGTAAAATATGTTGCTCATGTGTTGAAAAGGGTTAGAGGTTAATTAAAATTTCTGTTGGGGGATTAATGGACTATAGTTGCATGTGTATTTTGTTAGGGGGTAAATTCAACTAAAATTGATTTTCGTAGGATAAGAATTAGATTAGATTTTGATTACTAGATTTAAATTAGTAGTTAATGTCGAAAGAGAATTGGTACTAGATTTAAATGGATTAAGTTGTAATCAAGGTTAAGAATTAAATTAATTTCTAGGTCAACCTAATTCAACATGTGTCCTTAAAAAGTACATTACCATCATGATACTACATGTGGTTAAATATAAAACCATAGTTAATTCAACCTGACCCAAGAGTTCATGTAAACTGTATAGTAAGTTGATGCTCCAACTCTGCATCTGTATGTGGTGTGAGCCTAAATCAATCTATGAATATACCTTGCAACTCTAAGACTAACTTCACCATGCAATCGCATTACCTCAACTCATCCATTGTTAGTTGTATGTATTTGGGTTTTAAAAAAAATTGTCTGTGTGTTCTGCCCTAGTTTTGGGCATGACATTTTGGTATTAGAGCAGTGTTTCGACACTAGGAACCTAACCCATTACATTTCAACTCATTCAAAATTTAAATTATTGTGTAGGATGCCTGCCATCACCAGAGATAACTAACGAGGCAAAGGTCATAGAGCTCCCCATGTTGGGGCAGGAGAGGAGGATCCATCACCTCCACCACCTCAGAACCTTAACTAAGATATTTTGGATGTTCTCCAAGATCTGATTGGGGTAATTTAGCAAAGACTACCACCCATAGTTCAGCAGTAGATTCCTGAAGGGGAAGCACATATTTTAGAAAATGATAGAGCAGTTAGCAGAGAGAGAAGTAGGAGTCCCCCACCCAGGTCTATTGAGGGTCATGATGATCAGGAGGGTGAGTCAGTTCATCAGGTTGTAATACCATGTGAGCATGAGATACGTGCCATAGAGAGACCCCCTAGAGATATTAGAGATGAGATCTGAGAGTTATTGCGACTCCAGCCACCCTTATTTTTGGGATCCACTGACGGGTCAGTAGCAAAGGCCTGGTTACAGAGTTTACAATGATGTTTTGGATTGTGCCTTTATGGGAGTAATCTAAAGGAATGACTTGCATTCCATCTCCTACTCTGAAGGCTTCCACTTGGTGGGAGCAAGAGGTGTCCATAGGTGGAGTAAGTATTGACACACTCACTTGGGAGTCTTTTGTATCCCAATTTTGAGAGGTATCTCTCCAAGAATTTTAGACAGAGACAGATAGAAGAGTCCCATGATCTCTAGTAGAGAGGCCTCACAATGGCCCAGTATGAGAGTCAGTTTCTTGAGCTCCTTCCCTATGTTGATTACATGAAGGATGAGAAACTACGTATCCACCATTTCATTAAGGGACTTAATATGTCTCTTCAAGGCACAGTACGCCTAGCCTTTCCTACCACATTCAGAGAGACAGTTGAGACGACACTTGTAGCTGAGGACATTCGTACTAGAAAGGAGTCTCAAGATCAGTCTCAGCACTGAAACCCCTCTTTTGAGTAGTCAAGACAACAAAGACACCCTTGGAAAGGGAAACATAATCACTCAACAGGATCCTTTAAGGGTCAACAGTCTCAGCAGCAGAGATCTCAGCAGGATTCTAGATAGATGCATTCATAGGGTTATCAGGGCTCTAAGCCCAAATAGTGGTAGTCTTAGGGTCCTAGACAGGATTAGAGGAAACAAACCCCTTAGGCACAACTATCTAGGACTCATAAGTTCTCTAGGGGTGGATACAGTGGTTCTAGTAGGACTGAAGGGTCACAACAGCCTAACACACAGGGAGTACAAATTTAGACCCGAGGGCCATGTTACACTTGCGGTGGTATGGGTCATATAGCAAGAGATTTCCCACATGGATAGTCAGCCAGTGGTCAAAGAGGGGCTACCTTAGAGCCTACAGTTGGAGATATGGGTAGATCCCATAGAGTTTTTACAACAGTTGATAACCACCAGGCTGAGCACCAGGCCACGGTCATAGAGGCCATAGGTATGATTCAGGGTATTAGTGTTTCTATCTTATTTGATTAAGGATCCATAGAATCCTTTATATCTCCCTATGTAGTGGAGTGTTGCAGGCTTCTGGCAGTTAGACAGGATGTTGGTTGGGAGGTTGAGTTAGCTTCAGGAGCTAGAGTGTCTGTTAGTTCCTTAGTTCACAGTTGTCAGATTCAGATTAGGGATTTAATCATGATGACTGATCTCCGCATTACCCCTCTAGGTTCTTATGATGTAGTCCTTGGCATAGATTGGCTATATGCCCACAGTGCCAAGATGGATTGTTTTCAAAAGAGGGTTGAGTGTGTTGATGATCATGGTACTTCTATGGTGATATTTAGGGTACAAAGATCCGTATCCCTTTGAATGATTTCCACTATGCAGCTTAGGTGGTGCATGCGAAAGGGATGTCAGTTATTTGCCATCACCATTAGTGATAGAGAGGAGGATTTAGAGGGGGAGCCTTCACTCAAGGATTATCCTATTCTTCAAGAGTTTGCAGATGTATTTCCTAGCGAGCTACCTAGTATGCCTCCACCTAGGGCAGTTGATTTTCACATAGATCTTGTACTAGGAGCCGATCCCGTATCTAGAGAACCTTACAGGATGACCACACATGAGCTCAATAAGCTCAATATTAAATTAGAAGAGCTCTTGGAGAAAGGGCATATCCAACCTAGTGTATCACCTTGGGTTGCACCAATGATTTTTGTGAAGAAGGATGGATCACTTAGATTATGCATTGATTATTGGTAGTTGAATAAAGTAACAATTAAGAACCGATACCCACTCCCCAGGATTGATGATTTTTTTGATCAGTTGTAGGGTGCCCAAGTGTTCTTGAAGATAGATATAAAGTCAGGGTACCATCAGTTACAAATTATGGAAAGTGATATCCACAAGACTTCTTTTCGCACAAGGTATGGTCACTATGAGTTCACAGTAGTGTCATTTGGCCTCACAAATGTTCTAGTTGTGTTCATGAGCCTCATGAATAGAGTATTTCATACATTCTTAGATAAATTTGTGGCAGTGTTCCTTGATGACAATCTGATATATTCTCGTAATGAGGAGGAGCATGAGGAGCATCTAAGACAGGTTCTGCATCATTTGAGAGAGAATCAGTTATATGGCAGCTTGTCAAAGTGTGCCTTCTTTATACCTGAGGTACATTATCTTGGTCATGTTATATCTGGTGATGGGATCTCTGTAGACCCATCAAAGATTAGAGCCATTATGGATTGGCCAGCACCCACCAGTGTCACTGAGGTCAGAAGCTTTATGGGCTTAGCAGGATATTACAGACGCTTCATGGTAGGATTTTCTAGAGTAGCTCATCCCATCACCTCCCTTTAGAGAAAGGGGAAGAAGTATGAATGGACAAAGAAGTGTGAGAGAGATTTCTAGGAGCTCAAGAGAGCCCTCACTAGTGCACCAATTTTAAAAGTGCAAGATCCTTCAGCAGATTTTGTTGTATGTACGGATGCTTCATTGGATGGGTTAGGAGTAGTCCTTATGCAGGAGGGTCATCCTATAGCTTTTGAGTCTAGGAAGCTAAAGACTCACAAGATTAATTATCCTACTCATGACCTAGAACTCACAGCGGTGGTTCATGCCTTAGTGAGATGGTGATACTTCCTTCTAGGTCACCGATTTGAGCTTCATTCAGATCACCAGAGCCTATAATATATCTTTACACAGCCCAATCTTAGTGCTAGGAAAAGGAGATAGATGGAGTTTTTGTGTGAGTATGATTTTGATGTTCATTACATCAAGGGGAAGGAGAATATAGTTGTAGATGCCTTGAGTAGGAGGCAACACGAGCTCTCATCTATGACTTCTAGTACAGATTTGAGGGAGCAAATTTTGCATCACTTGCCAGAGGATGGATTATATGTGGAGGTTTGTCAGTTTATCCATTCTCAGAGACCCCTTGAGGGGAGATTTGCAAAGTATTCTTTAGAGTCATATGGGCTTCTACGTCATAGGGGATGTATTTATGTACCTTCTATGGGTGACTTGCGAGAGTTTATTGTGCTTGAGGCTCACAAAGCACCTTATGCAGCTCATACAGGAGTTAAGAAGTTGCATGCCAATCTGAGATGGTTGTATCATTGGTCTAGTATGAGGTTGCAGATTGCCAACATAGTTGCTAGATGCCTAGAGTGCCAGAGAGTGAAGGCATAACATATTCATCCAGGTGGGCTCCTGCAGCCACATGAGATTTCCAAGTGGAAGTGGGATACTATATCTATGGACTTCATTGTTGGTCTCCCTATGTCTTCTCACCCCCATGATGCCATCTTGGTGATAGTCGACATGTTGACCAAGGTTTCCCACTTCTCACCCATGCGTACTACATTCATAGCATGAGACGTAGCTCAGATCTTTTTACGAGATATTGTCAGACTTCATGGCATTCCCTATAAGATCATCTCTAATAGAGACTCCTTGTTCACATCAGCTTTTTGGAGAGAGCTATAGACAACATTGGGCACTAGACTAAATTTCAGTACGACATATCACCCTCAGACAGATGGATAGACAGAGAGGGTTAACCAGGTGTTAGAGGATATCCTATGTATGTATGTGATGGACCATCAGGTCAAGTGGGAGGAATACCTACATCTGGTCGAGTTTTCCTATAATAATGGGCATCATTCTTCTATAGGTATGCTTCCATATCAGGCCTTGTATGGTAGACCATGCAGGACACCACTGAGTTGGGACAGGATCAAGGATAGACTATCTTTTGGACCCTAGTTGGTCAAGGATATGGAGTAGTAGGTAGTCTTGATTAGACAATGTCTTAGAGAGGCTCAGGATCGACAGAAGAAGTATGCAGATGTGAAGCGGGTTGATCGTGAGTATATGGTTGGAGATAGGGTCTTCTTGAGAGTGCACTCGCATAAGAGTCTAATCCATTTTGGAAAGGGCTCTAAGTTAGCACCTCACTTTTTTGGAAATTTTGAGATATTGGAGAGGATAGGACCAGTTTCCTACTGTCTAACCTTGCCACCTAGCCTATCACACATTCACGATGTGTTTCATGTATATGTGTTACGAAAATATATTTATGATGAGTCTCACGTTATATATTGGGATGCCTTGCAGGTGGAGTCAGAGGGATAGCTAGCACTGGAGCCCATTTTTATTATAGCCTGACAAACCCTTGCACTTCGAGGCTGAGAGCTGGATCAGGTTAGGGTCCAGTGGGATTGTTATGATGAGGTCACGACTTCATGGGAGGACACAACACATATGAGATCTTTGTACCCATATCTTTTTGATGAACTCTAGGAGGAAGTTCATGCCTAGTGGGGGAGGATGTGAGGCCTCACCCCGACCCATCATAGCATTACTGCTCGATCACACTTTGATACTTTATGTTTTGATACATTGATACACTTTTTGATTATATTATGATGATTATATTGTATGGATTACATTCTGATATGGATTAGACCTAGAACATGTGGTTGATTTTGATTATACATGTTTAGATAGGTGAATTGATGAAAAGATCAGATTAAGATTAGACTTGATTATTTCATGGATGTTATGTCATGATGATTATGGAATTATTATGTTTTAAACATTTCTGTATGAAAATTGTAATTAGGAATTTAATTCTTCTTATTGATTAATTTTGCTAAGTATGAATTGAATATATATATGTATATATATATTTGCATGTGATTTTTATTGTCTTGGACTACTGATGATCGAGTGTAGTGTGCAGGAAAGAGAACCATGGAATTATTCAGAGTATCAGGGCTAAACACATGTGAATTGAGTAAGCCAAGGTTTAATCCAATAAGGGGTTGAAACCTTTTTGTAATAATATCTTTGTTGTAAACGTAATCTGAATTTGTGTTAATAGTTTAAATTCATGTTGTTGTTTGGACATGTCATTGTGAATGTGATGTGTATTTTTTTTTGGTGTCACTTGACACTTGTATTGTCCATGTGGATGGTGACATGTCAAATTAGGGCTTGGGAAAGAATCACCAAACCTTATAGGATGTTATATTAATCCAACTTGCATATAGATGTCTTGTAGGGATCACATCAAGTTGGAACTCGGATTTGAACTTTAGGAGTACTTTGGAGGGGTCAAAAGTGACCCTAGAGTGTATTTTTGGCCAAAATTAGTTAACCCTAGGGGGTTACTTTGGGTTGGGGGCTAATTTTACCTATGGGAAAGCCTAGATCAACATTATGGCCCTCCAAAATGCCTAATTTTCAAAAGTGGCGAAATGGAGATGACCTCATGCATCTAACTTGTCCCACACTCATTACTAAACTCTCAATTAAGAGGGGAGACAAGAGGTAAGACCAAAGGACTAGAGGGCATGTCTCATTAATTGCTAGGTCTTGAGTACACTTCTGGGGGTATTTTTAGAGGGTTTGGATAAACTTAGTGGGTGTTCACCCACTCTAATTTTAGAGACAATTAGGTTTGGAGGAAGGAAAAGAAAAGGATAAAGGATTCTTCTCAACCATATTCTTGCCATTTTTATTAGACCAAGGTTGGTGGATTCTTTCCATGGAGAAATACTCTTTCATTTTAGCTTTGTATGTTATTGTTTTTATGAACATGTAAATCTTGTATGGTGTTCATATATGTAAATTTTGTATGGAGTTCATATATGTAAATCTTGTATAGTGTTATTGTATGTAGATCTTGTTATTATGTGTTGGGTTGGGGATGCATTTGGATTTTGTATCATTTCTTGTTCCTTTGGATTGGGAGTGTTGTTCATGGGTGTTTAAGGAATTACTCACCCTTGGAAAGGGAAGAAGTGGCCTTGGGTGAAGGGGTTAGTTGGGCTATCCATTGTAGTGAGAGTCTCTTCTCATGGAGAGAAGAGGGAGAAAATGCAAAGTGTATGGGCCCTTGCATGCCATTGTATTTGATCTTAATTTTGGGGGGAGATAAGGGAAGATTGAATGGAAGATATATGGTGTTTTTCCTTGAAGAGGAAATGACCAAATGTGTATATGGAAGAAATGTCAATGTAGCCTTGGAAATGCATGGAAAAACTCTTGTTGAAAATTTTGAATAGGCAATAGCATTCTCCTCCTTAGAAAAGCCCACCTTCACCCTACTTCAATGGGTTTGGAAAACTCATTTGTGAAGCCTTGGTTGGGAGTTAATTGTTATGTTGTGCATATATGATGGTTCTGAGAATTTGGATGTGTTACCTATTTAGCCTTGGTTCTCCAAGCTCGGGGGTGGTCTCCTTGAGATCTTGGTTTGGAGGTGAGCTTCCCATGGTTCTCCTCATGTATTTGCAGGTTTTAAAGTCAAGATGATTGTGTTAAAAGCTTGGGAGAAATCTCATTTTGGTGTAGTTGTGTGAGAGAAACTTTAATGTTGCATGGTTACTTCTTGTATTGAGATTCATTTTTTTTAAGTGTTGTAATGACCATTTTGAAATCTTTGTTAAGCAAGATGTGAAAAGCTCTTATTCATTATGTAATAGTTTTCATAACATGAGAAATCTTGTAGATTTAGGAATCTTGTAATCTCTATAATGTATTTGATTTTAAGTTTTCAAGTTAAAAACACTTCATTATTCCTTTGGAAATTTGAATTCTATTGCATTAGGATCAATACTCTACCTTAAAATTTTCATTGTAACCTCAATCCTTGGAAAGAAGAGATAAGCTTGATAACAATAGAAAATCAAACAAGTTAGTATATTAGTATAAAAATGAACTAATACTAATAATCAATCTATAGTTCACATAGTGTATTGCAATAATAAATAAATCAAATGCATACAAATAACTACTCCAAAAATAAAATCAATAATCAACATGATAGAAGCAAAAAAAAAACCCAAATTATACCAAAGACAATTTCTAGATTTTAGAGCAAATTTGCTTTCTGGAAAATGTATGGGGATGGAATTAATTCCCCCTTTACATAGAGAATATTCTATTTTTGTTCCCCTCACTAAACCCCCTTAATTACCCCTCTAATTACCTTCTTTAGTGCTAATGCATAGTTTTATTATTGGGGAGGCTTAATGTTTTACACCCATCCCTGTAGACCCCACACATATCCTTCCTTACCTTTTTAACCTCTTTATTTGGGTGTAGTATGGGACTAATGTCAATGTTGAAAGAATATTTAAAAAAAAAAAAAAAAAAAAACATGTAATAAACTACTTGGGTTTTGCAC
>MU227110.1:1169948-1190212 GCA_018584345.1 Thuja plicata
ACTAATGTCAATGTTGAAAGAATATTTAAAAAAAAAAAAAAAAAAAAACATGTAATAAACTACTTGGGTTTTGCACCCGTCTCTCCAAACCATGCGAATTTTCCTTGGGGATCTTAGAGGAGGTTTTGGTGGGCCCCATAAAACTTTCCAATCACTCTTACCTCCTTACCACCATGTGCATGATGAGGGTTGACATGGCTTTTAATTCCTTTTCCAAGGACTATTCCCTTTCCACTCCATGTGAAATCTTTTAGCCTCCTTTGGGTTGACTTTGCATTAACATCTGCACATTAGGAAGGGGGACTTTGAGGTGGTCCCCACCTTCACTTGAAACCAGCGCATGCCTTTTTCAAAAGGGCTTCCTTGCATGAATTTTGTAGCCTTAGGGTAGGTTATGAATCCTAGCACCCCACCCACTTGGCAAGTGGGATTTGGGAATAGGAGAGGGGTGATGTGATAGGTAGGTTAGTAGGATAGGTAGGTTAGTAATCTAGTTACTAGGGTTAGTTAGATTAGTTAATTAGGATTAGTAGTTACTAGACTTTCTTTTTAGCATGTTTAGATTTAATTAGTAATGTATCAACCTTTTGAATAGAGTCTATTTTATATAAGGGTTAATTATTTAAAAAGAATCATTAATATTAGTTAGCTAAATAGATTTATTTCTTTATTGTTTTATTTTAAATTATGTAGTTCATTTTATAGGTAGACTTGCTATTTAATGGTGCAATTTAATTACTCGATTAATAGCTTTGGTTTTTATGATAAAAAATGTATAGATTTGCTAATATTTTTATGGATCTATACTTTCTATTATTTTCCCTAGTTATAATAATAGTTTGGCAATTCACATTATTAATTGAAATGGAATAGTCTTTCAGAGAAACAGATTTATTCGATTAATTTAAAATGTATAGTTAGTTGTTAATTGATTTTATTACGACAAATTGAAATATGCTTCTCATGTGTTGAAAAGGGTTAGACGTTAATTAAACTTTCTGTTAGGGGATTAATGGACTATAGTTGCATGTGTATTTTGTTAGGGGGTGAATTTAATTAAAATTGATTTTTGTAGGATAAGAATTAGATTAGATTTTGATTACTAGATTTAAATTAGTAGTTAATGTCGAAAGAGAATTGGTACTAGATTTAAATGGATTAGGTTGTAATCAAGGTTAAGAATTAAGGTAATTACTAGGTCAACCTAATTCAACATGTGTCCTTAACAAGTACATTACCATCACGATACTACACATGGTTAAACATAAAATCATAGTTAATTCAATATGACCCAAGAGTTCATGTAAATCATGTAGTAAGTTGATGCTCCAACTCTGCATCTGTATGTGGTGTGACGCTAAATCAATCTATGAATATACCTTGCAACTTGAAGACTAACTTCACCATGCAATCACATTACCTCAACTCATCCATTGTTAGTTGTATGTACTTGGGTTTTAAAGAAAATTTGTCTGTGTGTTTTTCCCTAGTTTTGGGCATGACAAGTAGTACCATATCTATACATCCATTTGAAAAATCAAATAAACATTGCATTACATATACATTTGCATTCTTATCCATAAAATCATAAGACAAATACATCCATGCATCAAATATCATCAGTACTAAAAAATATCATAAGCATCAACACATGTACCATGAAATCGAATCATATGTCTCTATAAATAATCAAAAGTGTCAATGATACATAAAAATATCAAAATGTACAATATCCTTGGGGGAAGTCATCAGATACAAAACCTAAAATGGGCATAACATCAAAATATACCAGATGGAATATTAGAGCACTAAGGCTAGATTTTATCCATGTCCTTAGCATGAGGAACATGTGGTGGAGGCTACAGTCACTGCTAGATATCATCTTCAGGCATAATACGAGCACCCTTAGATCTAGCCATGAATTGTGAAAATGGCATGACCTGATGAGCTGCTAGAATAGAAGAATTCTACATTGTGACATAATAAGAAGAATTTCTCATCTTATGTGTGACTATGTTCTAGAAGTGATTGCGCTCAACATTAATGGTGGTAACCCTCTAATCATTCTCTTCCTTAACAGCTGCAATCATCTAGTCTCGATCAGTGATCAAATATTGTATGTGTTGATCACACTCTATAACCCTGGTCTAAGAAACAACCAAGTCTATCTATAAACCGCTGACCCTCTTCCTAAGTGATCATATCACATCCTGAGGTGTACACTGTTGCAAACCCTCTTCCTTCTCTCTGGGATTTTCTTTCTCACCCTGCTCTGCATGCGCATTGTGCTTATGCCTAACCTGTTGGGCAGCCGCATCAAAATAAAGGGTATCATGTCCACCTACAAGTACATCCTATCATCCAGAAGGTATATCCACCCCCAAAACACCCAAACTACCTCCCTCATCCCTATGTCATTGTCCTGATGTTGGCACCACCCTACTAGAACTCATACCAGGATCTCTTCACATCGGCCTCTGCACTGTTGTTGGTATATCACCTGGGGTAGGTCCTCCCTCATCTATCTGTGGGGACCAATCTACTGGATCTATGAACCTTGGGAATGGATGTTGAGAAATATAGTCCTTGTACTCAGGATTCACCCTTTCATCTCCAAAAACCTCAAGATAATTCCATGAAGCAAGATGTAAACCCTGTAGCTCCTGTCTCGCTATACCATTATCTATTCGAGGTCTCCATCCTCATTGTATCTCATATCTAAACTAGGCAATTGATGTCACCTCTATAGATACTATCTGTGGTCTCCCAAACTGTCAGTGTACTCAGGATACCACAACCTCTTGGTGGTTGTGGGGGTGTGTCTGATCAATGGATGCATCAGAAACATATCTCGGCTCTGATGCCGCTAGTCACCCCATGCCTTTATACCTCTGTATGGTTTCCATGTGACCACTATGATATCATCATACTGTCTCCTCTAGTAATCGGTCTTCCCTAGATGGGGTTGGGTCAGAAAACTTGTATACCTATACATAAATAAATATCCCTTGTGACGACCATCACCAACCACGGGCCTGCAAATGGGAATGTGCTCCCATGCCCAAATCTGTAACACCAATACTCCTAATGTGAGGCTTTTAGCCTCATGATAGATTATCTCATGCAAATCATGGTATAAATGTGCTAGGATGCATGATCCCCACCTGAGCTTCACTTATCTAGCCAGTAGTTCCTCTAATATCAATGCCTACTTAGACTGAAAACCTTGTTCTCCCCTATCCAACATAAGAATAAAACCTATGATCCCTACATCACACATGCTAAAGGGAAGTCACCTGCATACTTGGCCATCATGGTGTCCCATGATATCCATCACTCCTGGTATATCCTTGTCATCAAATATACAATGTAATATTGACCTGCCAGGTTGATGGGAAGGCTCATACTGTACCTACCGACCCCTGAATTGAATGTGGATAATGTGGTATACATCCTCTGGGGTGACTATAATCTTACCAGTGGTCATGTGGAGGGTATTATGCTCAATGTGAAATCTCTCTACTAGAGCACTAAGAAGACCATGATTCACCCTGATATCAGGGATCCCCATCAACCAACCAAATATGCACTCTGCGATGACTAGTCTTTGATCATCATCAAGTTGGCCCACCAAGCACATCATGGGAGGGTAGGTGATCCTAAACTATACATCTGGAAGACGCACCTACAAAAACAGATACCAAAACATCCAAATGTCAGCCAATGTGACAAAATGAGGAGAGATAATGATATACAACATGCTACAAATATCAGATCAACAATGAGAAAATTTTTTTTTTGACGTTTATAGGGTCCAACATAAGCATTGTTTTCCATATGAGTGGGAAACTAGTCTCAAGGCTCATACAAGCATTCTCATTATACCATACAAGTTATCAAGCTGATACAAGTATACAAGGTTTTCAGTACAAGAAAAAGGGGCATGTTTGAATGAGCTCATATGAGATTTGGGCATTGGCCATATAGGTAATATAATGGGCTGATACAAGTAAAGGCTTGGGTGTAGTTACTCATACAATTTATGGGGAGAGATCATACGAAAATATACAAGTTTAAAATTGAAAATGTGGAAAACATGTCAAATTTAGTGAAAATTCACATAGCAGGAATCACAAAGTTGGTTTATTGCGCACTTACCGTTGTTGGGTAGTCCTAAAGCCTATTGTGCAGTCTCTGGTACTCGATTCGATGTGTATGAAATGGGGCCACCATTTTATCTCAGAGGAAGGTTTGAAATGAAATGAAAATGACCTTTTTGGCCCTTATATAGGTTTTTAACCTAATTTTCAACTTGTTCCAATTAACGTCAAAATTACACCCATGGCTCATTTGACTATCTTGATTTCATTTTTAGGATCAAATCAAAATTTGAGATTGTTTCATTTGCCAAATTTGATAGTTGACTTTTTTAGTCAAACAAAGTTGACCACTTGCACAATCAGTCTTTCTAGATCCGAACCAATGGCAATCTCTCATGATTTTCATCCAAGCATTCCATGTGTCATAATTTTGGTCAAAATTGGTCAACCCTACCAATTTTGGTCAAACTTGGTCAACATGACCTTGAAACAAGTGCAGATTGGGTACTAAATGCTTACACCCTCTTCCAAATCAGATCAGTTGCTTTCGACATCATTTTATCAATGGAATTCCTTCTGATCACTTGGGTACCTCACCATATTTAGATTTCACTCTCGAGGGGGCAAGATCGGGACATCAACAAATCAGCTATCACATCATCAAGGAACACCCCATCGCTTGGGGCATCTCAGTTTCATCGCATCAAATCAACTTGAGATCATCTTTAGTCAAAGACAACCCAATAAATTATCTTAACCAATGATGAATACACTCGAAACCAGACAAGATCGAACTTAGATGAGTCATTCATTATTTGAAACCAGACACATTGATCAAATTGGTTGCATCGCTTCAAATCAAGTCAATTTTCTTGCTACTCAAATCTCTTAAGAGTAATCAATTTCATCACTCCAAATAAAGTTGGTTGTCTATTCAAACCAATCTAAATGTTCAAGAGTTCCTGATATATTTTCAGTTTCATCGCTTCAAATCAAACAGAACATTCTATTTTATATATTTTGATTGATCTTCGCCCAATCAAGCTTAGAGTCGATCTTCTCTGAAAGAATGGTTTAATCGCTTGAAATCAAACTATTCTTCATCTCATCGCTAACTGGTCTTTGAATCAATGCGTTGATCGCACATAATTTTAAAGAGGGGCAAATGTAATGACCTAAAAATGGTCATCTAAACCCTAGTCTCCCAATCTCCATCTCCCATCAAGAAAACCCTAATCTTGATTATCTCAAGTCCTAACCCAAGGCAATTTATCATCTTCAATCTAATCTGACATAAACTAGAATGGGTCCCAATCTATCATCACACTTGATTAATTAATTCATTCCTAAAATCACAAAACTTTCACAAATAAACATTATGTTATTTATTTAATTAATGTTGATTAAATAAATCACTAAATTGTCAATAAAATTCAAAAAGGAATTAAATTAATAAGGTTGACTAAAATTTGCATTTAAATAAATTTAATATTCAAAATGCATTATTATGTCATCATTTCAGTCAACCGAATATAAAAATAGAAACAAATCAGTTTTGTTTAGTTAAATGATTCTTTTTTGCTTCTTATTTTGGAAACAATCTAGTTAACAAAAAATAGATTTTGGAAGTTTCCTAAATGACTGATCATTCAGTTTAGTTAACTGGATCTCTCAACCAATGATCTTCTGAGCACGTGGATTGTGTTTCTTTAAATTGAATCTTGTTCATTCTTCAACTATCAATATTGATCGTTGATTCAAGAGAGATTTTCTATAAAAGAGAGCTTCATTTCCTCACAAAGGATATGAATTCTTATAATATTTTTAATCTACAGGTTTTTTGCATTCTAGCATTAAAGTCTTTTTGAATCATTTAGCTTTAAATCATTTAGCATTATTATTTTAATTGTTTAGTTTTATTTTCAAAGAATTCAAACTTAAAATCTAGAGCACATTTGGTTTTGGGTTCTAAAATCAATTAATCACACTTTCATTTGGGTTCATACAATCAATCTTAAATACTCTTTGGATTAACCACAAACTGAATTTGCATATCATATAGCTTAAGCATCTTCCAAATTGTTCCTTTAGAACAGGTGTAGTCACTGGGTTTTGAGATGACCTAAGAGAAAATCTAAACTCCTGCCTACTAGAAGGAAATGAGTCAATTTTGACTAATTTCTTGTTCTTTCTTTGATTTCATGTTTTTTTAGATTAGCCTTCTAAGGAATCATTGAAGTGTGTGTAATAGGTACATGCAACAAATTTTCACACACATAGGTCCCAGTGCATAGGCATCGATTAAGGCTTCAAAAAAAGCACAACAACCCTCTGAACTACCCACCACCAGCAAGTGGTTGGAAACCTCCTTGTCGATTCAAATTTCACGCAATTTGATTAGATTTTTCATAGTTTGTAAGCATTTTTATTGTTTTCCATACAATTACTCGTATGGTTCACCCATAAAAGTCATACGAAAAACTACTTCCAAATCTTGTGTTGTATACTGTTATTTGATTTTTCGTCTGGGAAGAACCCTTAACTCGTACCGGTCTATTCTTCATAACCCTCTTTTTCATCCAAATTTCCATCGTGACTCGTATCAGTTTGTTTTATCGTATGGAAATTAATCTTTACTTGTACGAGTCTTTTTGCCAATGTCCTTTACTATACTTTGTCGTATGAAAAATAGTGAGCTTTAAATTGCATGTCGTAACACCAAAATTTGATTTTTGTGATTGCTTATTTGGATTCATCAGCATATTTTTCATCTTATTTAAAGCTCATTGTAGCTTATTTATCTTGATTTTGATCATGTACTGATGGTTTCTCCTTTATTTTGCAGGTGCATCTTGTAGGTATTCAATTCAGATGCATATATCCATCAACTATGTGGTTGATTATAGATCTCACTAATTCTCAGAGAGAACGTATTGGTGAGTGTGGTTTTGATTGTTTAATGTAGATGTTAGACATTCGTGTTAATCACAATTTTCTCATGGTTGTAGTAAATATATTCCATACTAAGCATAATACCTTTCACCTTCCTACTGGAGAGATCACCATTACTCTAGAGAATCTATACAAGATTCTTCATACTCCTTTCATGGGTGAGAGAGTTGAGTATGATACAACACTATGATAGGGTATTCAATCTCTGAGATGGATTTTCCAGAAGGATACCATTCATGATGATTCCATTACATGGTATGACATGATGAGGATATATTATGCTCAATTCCACCTTTCATGTGTTCTTGTTGAGTTTATTGTATTCTTTGCTATGTCAGATAGAGGACAATAGGGATTTCTCTTTGGATGGGGCTGCATGTTAGAGAGATTTCTGGTGAAGCAAGAAAAGTATGGTCAAGGTTCATACCTTCTCATGCATATCTTGCTACTTGAAAAAATCCTCTATAGGATAATGATTGATTTTGAATATTTTCATTGTTGGTATTAACATCAAGTATAGAGTACTATAAAAAAATAATGGACTATCAGCAAAAAAGTTATCATTATCGACAAGATTATCAGAATTTTTTATCGGCAAAAGGAAAAGAAAAGACTAGAATCAAGGACAACATCCTACTATCAAAATGGCCTACAAAAGCATCGATAAATTATAATTAGGTCAGGCATAGGTCAGACAAATACTTTAAAAGGAGATCAAAGAGAGAAAAAGATATAGAAAAAAATAGTATAGAGAAGAAAAAAAGAAGTGATAGCGCAAAGTATGAACAATTATCGATGAAGACTAGAAAAGTGTAAATCAAGAAAGGAACAGAGAAGAATGAGATCTAACAATATTAGGAGAAAGAATTCATAGGTCAAATTTCATGTTGATTTATTCCTACAGTTTAGAAATAAGATTGTGAAATCCCTTAATTCGGTAGTCTCTAAGCACACTTAGAAGTTCTATTTAGAAACTTATTTCAAATCCTTTAACAGGGTGAACACTGTATAAGTGGGATAAAATATCTTAACAAAGTACTCTTTGATAGGACTTCAATACTCCTAATAGGGTAAAGTCATTCAGAAGATGACATATTTGTAAGCTCTTAATTGGGCACGTTATTGTTGCAGTGATAAGTTGTGGGTCTAATCCCCATAGCAGTTTTTCCCTCTTACGAAGGGTTTTATACAACACCAAAATATTGAGCTAAGTGTTTGAATGTTTATTTGTTACATATTTGTTAATTTGTAAGTTATCAACTATCAATTAATATTGTAGCAGTTATCGGTAAAAGGAAAAATAGAAATTGGTATAGGTAAACATCGAAGTTTAATTTTGAGATTGATAGGGATAAAGAGTGAATTGTTTGAGGTACTGATTCACCCCCCTCTCAGTCACTAACCTAAATATTTCAACCAATTGGTATTTGTTGTGGCTCCACAACACACACCCCATTTGTACTTTGGCCTTTTGGCCATGGGGACCCCCCTTTTTTGCTTGTCCTTTTTGGTTCTTCCCCCTATCCTTTTGAGTGCTTTCTAGGAGTCCCTTTTGAAGAAAAGACAAGTCCTTTCAGCCTTGTGCAGTTTTGGAATTTTAGTATTTTTGCGTATCTCAACCTCCGAAGGCATGAAGGTCTGGAATTGCGAAAGTCAAAGCCAATGGAAAATATTTTAGTGGTTTAGCCTTTGAAACCCTGAAAGATATGATGGTCATCACAACTTTGGTGTTTCGGCCACCGAAACACAAAAGTCTATGTGATGTCGCCTCATTAATTGTGAGGCTATAAAAGTGATGTCTCCCTTCTTTTTTTCTTCAATTTTTATTATTTACTTTTCGCCTCTTCAAGCTCTGACAATCCTATCTTCAATGCACACATCTTCACAATAGTACCCTTTTCCCAGGATCATGTTGGTCATGCTCATGTTGCATGTTGTCTTCGCCTTCTCTCCCTCCTAATAGGTTGGTCTCTTGGACTCACCATTAGGTTTTGGCTTTCTATCTTTTCATTTTAGGTTTTTTTGTTTATGTTCTCTCCTCTGTCTTATTTTCTCCCTTGTTTTTTTTTAGCTTCCTTTCACAAAGCTTTCTTAGGTTCCTTGGACCTAGGGCATCAGGTCTGTTTCTGTCATCAGGTTTTGTTTTTTGTTTGTTTTTAGGTTTTCTCATGTCACTTCTGTCACAATAATTTTGGTCTCCAAAGGCCAAAATTCATCTCCCCAGTCAGTTCGAGAAGAAGAGAAGATTCTATTAATTCAAGATAGGCCTTTAGACTTTTTTAGTTGCTGAGTGTCACATTATGCCCCATCACTAAAGGCTGAAATACCGAAGATAGGACCAACCTTCACACCTTTGGACTTTCGCACTTCCACAAGTCTAAATCCTTGCTCTTTCAAACTTCATCTTTGAGCATTCACACTTTCAAAATTTTGCACTCTCGCACACTGAAACAATATACATCTCCACAAGTCCAAACCTCTTCTCTTTCAGTTTCACACATGTTCCAAGACTTCACACTTTTACACACCGAAATCACTTCATGGTCTGACTTGCAAAAGAACATCATTCCCCCCATTCAAACCTCCTCTTCACAATTTGAGCCTTTCGTTGTCTGGTCTTGGATTTGGTGTCTGAAGGTCCAAGTGGCCGAAAGTACCATAAGATGATTTTGGATGATTCTGAGCAGTTGTTCCTACCCCTTGGAGTTTTTGTTTCTATTTTGTACTTTCTATTGGGCATTTATTTTTAATAAGGTGTTGATGTCTACATGTTTTCTTGCGGGATTTCCAAAAAGGATCATTGGATCGTCCATGAAGTACCTATTCAAAGGGTACCCGCCACCTTTAAAGGTTAGAAACTAGCATAATGAGGTTATCGACACTGACATCGGGAATGTTTGTTTGGAATCAGTTCTTAATAAAATGTGTCAAGCCTAGTGGGAGGTCATATGACTACATGGCCCCAGTACTATCAAGCTTAGTGAATGTAGTTGCACACTCAGTCTAAGTCTTGTCCTCGGACCTTATTATGACCCTTGCACACCATTATGCACCAGATGAAAGGGTAGTAAAAAATAGAGACGAAAAAATTTTCTTAGACCTACGGCTAGATAAAATCAAGGATGTCTTCCACCTTCCGAAGGGCATCAATAGATATTATGATTTATCAATCAAAAAATGCCTAGATTGGTTCACAAATAACACCTTTTAGGCATACAACATAGTGAACGAGGAATACCTGATCCAATCCCTTCCAAAGACCAAGCTGGAAAAGATAGATATGACAAGAGGATACCTAAAAGATGATATTCAGGCATTTGCCACAATGCTTAGAAGATTGTACAGATTACCCCAATCCATTTAGCTTGAACATTGGATGATCTTACTAATTGAGAGGATCAACGGGAGAATGGCCAAGTTCAATTAGGTCACCATCATCAATGATAACCTAGATGAACAGTTAATTTTTGTAAAGCACAACCCCAAGTTCTACATGACATCATACATGGTGTATTTATTAGTAGCCAGGGTAGACTACCCCAGATTGGTAAAACTGGGAGCCTTTGGGAAACCCAATGCATGGCCCTTCATAGTGTATCCTCAACTAGTAAGGAAAGAAAAGATGGATAAAAACATCCTGTAATAGTAAGGAAAGAAAAGATGGATAAAAAAATCCTAGGTTATAGGATCATAAATGATGCATTCATCTTTGAAATCATCCATTAAATTAAGGGTGATTATGCAAAGAGGTTATTAGAAGAGGTGACTGTTAAAACAAGGGCAATAGGGGCCTTCTACATTCAATTGAAAAACTTCACCTATATCAGAGTGGCTAGGTGCACCCTTACCCCAAAGAAACTCCCTAGATACCCTTCTAAATATGTGATTACCATAGAGATGGCCCAACAACTTGCATATTCCTATGAGCATATTAAGCACAAGAAGAAGAACTGCTAGGACTTTCCCATTTCAATTGGCCCATAAACCTTGCAGGATATGAAAATATACAAGTCCCTTGCATTTGAATGGGACGAATGTCCATTAAAGTCTCTAAAAAATGGGGTCAGGCCAATGTTTGATCCCATTGATACCTATAGCCACATCATGGGTAGGAATACCATCCATGAGCCTCACCTAGAAGACCACTAGATGCATTATGTGGATGATTATGAAGTCAGGGTACAAGATTATTGCAGAATGTCTATAGTTTTAGAACAGGCTTCCCTAGAGCTTGACATTCCTTTGAAAGCATGGGGAAAAGAGATAGATGAGTTACTTGACTTGATGTATAATAAATGTAATTTTTATACTAGACCTATTCGAAATGCTGATATCGATAAGGATTAGAATGATAACATTCAGTTCAAGGCCAGGAACATAGTTAAGGATACTAGAAGTTGGATAAAAAAACCCCTCCCAATGGATCTCGTAACAATGAAACTACAATTAAACCCACCACCAAAGTGGAAAAGGTACAAGGAGAAAGGGTAGCAGTTCCTAGTGGTGTATGTCCCCAACCCTAAGCATAAACCACCAATGACTAGAATGATAGGAAGTATATGCCTGCCTCTAGAAAAATCATAAGCGACTCAAGGAGAGATCCCTACCACTAGTCAATCTCTTGATATAGAGACTGTTGAACTTTTGGGCACCTCAGGCAAGAAAAATAAAGTATACAAGAGAAAGAGATCCTCCACATCTCTGCGGTTAGAATCTCTACTAGAGAAACTAGAAGAGGAAGGATAAGAAGAGGAGGAGGTACCCTTAAGTAAAAATAACAAGGTCAAGGACTGCTATCTCAAAGAAGAAAGTCTTGGAAAAGGACGTTCCCATTTATGAGGAGGAATAATTATAGAAGGAAAAAGGATCTTAAAAGGTTTGAGGACCAAGGGGTGGATACATTTTATCATTCAACTAGAGTTAATATGGGGGACATGTATCACAAATCCCACCGATTTTTCTAAATCCACCCCCATCTCAGTTCACTAACCCCATAGTGAGAGTACCACTTATGGAAACAGATACAAGAAAGGGAAGGGTTATAGATAAAGAGGTAGAGACACTAGCTATTCCAGGGTGCTCCACTTCCTAGACCCCACAAACAATATAGGGAGAGTCACTCCGAGACCCACAAGGAAATAAGGAAACATAGAAAGGCCTCGATCCTAGAGATACTCAAGTTTCTACTCCTCCAACTTCATTTCCTATTCCCACTCCTCCATCTTCATTTCCCACTCCCACTCATGTGCCTTCATCTCCTATACCTACTCCTCCACCTTCGTCCCATACTCAAGTTCCCACTCCTCTACCTTCATCTCATACTCAAGCTCCCATTCCTCCACCTTCATTCCCAACTCAGGCTAAAATCTTATCAAATATTTCAGGAGATGTGGAGAAACCCCAGGATGAAATGAGATATAGAGGGGAAGAGAGTACTCCACTAAAGAAAGCACATGAAGTCCAAAATGCCCCTTCAGGAGAGAATAATGGAATCTCGAAAGAAGAAATGAGAGAAAAGGGGGAAGGAGAAGGGAAAGATAACTCATAAGGAGGAGAAGCATTGGAAAGGGAAAAGGATATCGAAGAGGCGACAAAAGTAACGAAAATAATAGGGACAGCTTCAATACTACACATTGATCCTTAGAGACTCACTACCTTTAACAAACTAACATGGTTTACTAAAGAGATACAACCAAGGAAGAGAACCTATACAGTAGAAGAAGAAGATATAGACATGTCCTTTCTAGGTCAAGCCTTCCACCAAGTAGAGTCCAGTGTGCCAGCAAGGACAATGTCCTATGTTACTTAGGATGATATGGGCCACTAGAAAGTGCAAGTGGAAATTCCTACAACTGATGTCACCCGGGTAGAGATAACCCCAAAAGATTACAATTTTGATGAGATTGACCTAGGGGAGCCTACAAGAGAAGAAGTAAAACATTGGCAACTCTAGGGTTGAAGCAGGTGCTCGGGTTCATGGACAAAGATGAAGAAAAGATAAAATTATTAACTAAGTAGAATGATGCATTAAGAAAATTAATTCTTAAAGTGGTGGGCCCCATCGACCCAAGTTGTCCAAAATTCATGTTATAGGCTGTATTGGAGAAGAAGGCCACCCTGAAATTGTCAGAAGGAATGTCACATTCTTTTTTACAAGCATGCATGGATTGGAAGGTATATTCTGAGAAGTTGAGGGAAAGAATCATTAAGGCTACCTTGAGACCTTTCAGGACCATCATCAAGGAGGCCACCAAGTTGGTAGATATGATGGAAGATGAACAAGGACTGGATCTTCAATTAAGAAGATGGCAAGAAGTACTTAGGGACCTGAAGATAGTTAAAAAGAAGCCCTTCTGAATTTTGGTAAAGGTATATGAGGGAGAAGAAACATATTATTTTGGGACATGGATCAAGAGCATAACAATGACAATAAAGGTTTATGAAAGGTGAGTAAAAAGGGTACACCAAAGGCATAAGGAAGTTATGATGTGCATATAAAAATAGAAGATTTCTTCATAGGAATAGATATGGAGTTATATGAAGATAATGAGTATCAAGTTTTGTTTCCTGTAAAAGGCATTGTACAATAGTTTAGAGAGATCTTAGCGGGGGTTAATACCAAAGAGGATCTCCATCACCTCTTCATATTCAAGGAAGAGATGCAAAGGATTTTTGAGCATGAAGAAGAGATAAAATTTGTTTCTTATGAGTTGACTACTTCTAGAGAAAGACAAGAGAAACACCTCACTAATGTGCAAAACTTATTAGTAGTTAGTTTAGTAGTAGTTTTGCTTCAATAAGCTCTAGTTTAGATTTATTTCACCATTTTAGAGTAATTGAAACCCTAGTTTTGGGGTTTGAATTTTTGTAAATCAAAGCACTATATATTGTTTTAGAACAATGTAATCATGGTCTGATCTTTTATGCAATAAAGATATACAACTGGTTCTTCATTCGCAGTGTGCTATTGTCTATTGTCTATGGGAAATTAATGAATTTGTGTCCACTTGTTCATTTCTTTCAAAGATCTTATTGTGTTTATTGTGTTTGGATCTACAATTAATTAGATAGGAGTTTGTTTTTGTTCATCTATCTTTCTATGAAAAATGATTAGGAAAGATAATTCTACTGCTTCAAAGATAAATCTGTCTCGTGTGTGTGTGCATACTTGTGGCTTTGTGATTTGATAGATTTTGAAAATCTTGCATCTTGGTAAAATTTTCTCTAAATGATTGCATCTATTGAGTATAGATTTATGACATGGTCTTATTGATATTCTATGGGTTTCCATCTTTCTATCATTTTATTCACAAGGAAGGTTCAATAATGATTTATGTCCATTAAGATCTCATTTTCATAAACTTTCTTAATTCTTGTTACCCAAATCGTTGATCTTTTAAATCTGAATAGAGTAGATAATCATTTTAAGGGTTCAATATATGTTTTATATCATTAGTGAATTACATGCATTGATAACATTGGAAAAAAATGAAAGTACTATAGTTTATTATGCAGCTTGAAGACTTGAAAGAAACAGCAAAGGCCTCCTCGTGAAAAATTCACATTTATCTTCAACTGAGTTTACCAAGCGGTTGTACCACGACCACAAAGAACCTTGGTAATAACTTTGTTATTCTTTCAAGAGAAGAAAATCAGATCTTGAATTCCTAGCAGTTGACTTGTGTAAAAAGAACGCTCAACAGAAGTGGCACTAGAAGGAGGGCCTAAGGCATAAAGCTGGATAACATTTGATCTTTCTCTCCAGAATAGTTTGAGCAAGTTCTTAGGTCATTTCCAAAGAGAGGCGAGTTCCTTGAACTCACCCATCATTGAAAATCTCACAAAAACAAAGGAAATTCAAGGGGAAATCCCCCTCACCATCACACTGAACCACAAAATCTTCTTGGACAAAAATCACACATTGCCACCTTGACTGTCACCATAGCCATAAACCAAAATCAGAACTTACAAAAGCCTTTTCCAATGGCCTTCTCTAATGCACAAAGCTCGCCGCTAAAATTCATTGGGAAAATTCATGAATTACCAAAAAATCCTAAGAAGTTTTGCACCCATTTTGTATACAGAGAATCAATGACAATCGAAGAACACATACATGCCTTAAAAGAAATTTTCAACCGCAAAGAGGTCGCTCACCAAGATGTCATTTATCGCTTTTTCTCATACACTCTAGGAGAGTTTGCATACAATTGGTACCTAAACTTATGATGTGGGTCTATCTCTGCATGGCCCAAGTTTGAAACCAAATTTCTAAACCAATTTAAGTTGTATGTAGATCTTGCCATGACACATCACCAGTTCATAACAATGAGGAAAGACCCCAAGGAGCCCATTTCTATATTCAATCATCATTTCCATAAGATGCATAAAAAATTGGAAGATCCTTACACTATACGAAAGGTAGCCATTATACAAGTTTACCTTAAAGCCCTAGACCCTTTGACATCACTTTTTTTTAGGAGACTTCCCCTGCAAATAGAGACACGATTGAAAAGCTATATAATGAAGTCATAAAATTTATGCAAAAAATGGATCTACAAGAGGGGAACTTCAGTACCATACCTACCATGGGCAACATCGTTTCTTTGCATCAATCTTTAAAAATCAATCAAGCCCTGGCCACTAACCCACCTTTTTTGAACCCAATTCTGGTACAACTGTGTGCTAAAATGTTGACATACTTCTATGGGTCATTTCGTCCAAGGTTTCTCAAGAATGAGGCCTCAAATATTGACTCATATGTGCAAAGGTTTGTAATGGAGGCCCTCAGATTGACCTAGTTGTGCCCATGCAAGTACACCATGAAATGAGAGATTCAATGCATGAAAAATGAGATCTACTCTATATGATTGCAATGCATGAAAGGAAATTAATCTAAATGATAAAAATGCATGATTAATATATGAAAGGAAATATGCAAGCTAATCTAATATGAATCTAATCTACATGAATAGCCATGGATGCAAGAAGAAGAAGACAAGAAGAGAGAAGTTGCAATATCCAAGCTTGAGTGCTCAAATTCTCATCCAAAATTGCTCTCCAAACCTGCAGCATAACAATACTATGAAAAAGATGATATCCAAAATGAGAAGGAGAGGTCTCCTTTTAAAGAGCAATGGACGGTAGAGATTAAGAGGCAAAAATCAAAGGCTATGATTAAGAGGCAAAAAGCCCACCACTTAGAAAGATGTGATAAAAAAAGGATTTTTATTTAATTTATTTCCTTTTTCATCAAATAAAGTACTTTAAGTGGAGATTTTTATTTATTTAATTAAAAGGGGAGTTTTATTTTAATTAAATAAATTAGAAGAATTTTATTTAATTAAATAGGAGGAATTTAATTTAATTAAATAAGAAGAATTTTATTTAATTATAAGGGAGAAATTTAATTTAATAAAATAAGATGAATTTTATTTAATTAAAAGGGAGATTAAATCTTTTAATTAAATTAAAATGATCAAACCTTAGGAAATATTGAAATAATTGAATTAATTATGATTTGATCAAGGAAATTGATTTGAATTGAAAATGTTCCAAAGCATTGATTCAAGAATTTGATAAATTGATAAAATGATAAATGGGGGCCCATAGTCTAGGTGACCATTTTAGGGTGTGTACATTTGCCCCTCTTTGACTAATGTGTGATCATTCTGGGAACACATGTAGTTAAAGAATGCAGTTGAAGTGTGAGATCGATTTGGGATCACAAAACAACACATACATCAACATAGTTGCTTGTAAGTAATTGACATCAGAACAAAGATAAGAAGATTGCAAAATAAGACAAGGTCAACACCGTTGTTTGTAAGTAATTGACATGTCCGAGATAAGAATCTCAAGCAAGGTTCCCGCAAGAGGAACAAATGATAGGATTGATAAAGCTAAATCAAGGATTGAAGTTTGATAGGTATTGCCCCCTCATGATTGAAATTGAAATGAGATAGAGGAGAAACAACAAATTGATAAATTTGATCAATTCAAACTAAAGATAAGGTTCTTGATGTAAGATGAAAGATATAAGGATCATAGAACCAAGGTAGATCACCAAGCATGACAGATTATGCCCTAAGGTTGAATTAGAAGAAAAGAAGTGGGGTGAAAGCGAAATGGAAGATAGAAGTTTGGAAGAGGTCGAAAGAAATGGAGAGAAGAAAGAGAATTTTCCTTAAGAAAGAGAATGCCCCAAAATCAATCAACTGTTTAAGGTAGAAAATTTTGATTGAGATCACGAAAGAAGATAAGGAAATGAAGATCATAATGTGATCATAGTTGATTAAAATTCCACAAGAAAGATGAAGGAAAACCCTCGCAAACTCATAATGCAGCCTAAAATGCAAACTAACATGAAGTTTAACAATGCAAGCTACATGAAAATGCAAAGGTGTACTTGCAATAGAGAAACTGTAACATAGGAATTTGTGTTCATCATTCATTAGAGAATGTTAAGGAACTTAATTTCATCATTGGGCCATTATTAACAGACATCGAAAAATCACACAATCATCACTAGTCACAAGCGCAACCATGAAGATATGAATGTGATTTATATCAGATTGGAATGTGGAAAGATTCTAACATAAGCATCAAAGACATAAAGGTCAAGATGACTGTGATGTTAGCTTACCCAATTTAACATAGCAAAACCACGCTCACATCAAGGCATAGAGGCCAGGATGACCAGCAGAATGGTTGTGCAAAAATAGTGAAGCATAAAGTAGGAAGCAAATAAAAACATTCCCCATGCCCCAAGTCCTCTAGCTATGCATTGTGGAGAGACTTATTAGACAAGGACACTCAACAAAAATCAATAACAGTCAGCACACAAAGAAAATATCATGACATAGCTCAAGCATTAAGTGTTGCGTTTAAAAATTTAAGTGTGTTAAATGATATTGAGTTCCGAGGATAAGGATCAAATGATTGCAAGCTGGCAAGACCACATGACAAAACTGGGGTAAGACCAAACCAATAAGTGTTGAAAAACACTCGATGTCAGGGGTTGTATTGAAAAATACAGTTGGGGTGGTATTGAAAAACACCGTTTGTGAGATGTCCTAAAGACTAACACATCCAAGAGACCAAAGCTAACACAGTTATGCCCCCTAGACAAAGACAAAGACCAATTCCAAACCCAGGCAACAAGGACAAGGCATGATGGAGAAAGGCTAAGTGTCGAGGACATGCGCTAAGAAACAGGGGTGCAAAGGCCTCAAGTAGCACCTGTTTCTAGGTTTTCACCACTTGAATTTTATTACAATTTTTTATCTTTCATATTTTTATTTTTTTCCTCTTTTTTCAAGAAATTTTATATTTTTTTGAATTTTTGCTACCAAGGCGCCTGTTTCCAGGTTTTCACCAAGCCACTTTTTCTATTTTTTTGAATTTTTTTATTTTTTATTTATTTTTGGAATATACAAAAATTTTTTGAGATACATCAAAGCACCTATTGCTAGGTTTTCACTAATATGATCATTTTTTCAGGACATTTTCTGATTTTTAGAATTTTTGACAATATATCCTTTTTTTTTTGGATTTTTTCAGGATCAATAATTAAGTACAAAGGATGCCCCCAGATAGAATGGGCATCATGGATAGAACTTCTTCAGGTGCAAGAAATTGATAGGATCAGGGAGCTATTTTCCCTCCTCTGTAGATAGTAAATAAGCACCTGTCCCAAAAGTTGTTGTAATGATGTAAGGTCCAAGCCAATTAGGTTCAAATTTAACCTTTTGATCTCTATGCTGTTGATTCTTAAGATTTTCATGTAGGACAAGATCTCCTACTTGGAATTCTCTAGGGCGAACCTTTTTGTTGAAGGCTTTGGACATGCACTTTTGATAAACCCTCATATGGTCAAATGATGCTTGACATTTTTCATCTAGAAGTTCTAACTCTTGAAGTCTCATGGTGTAGTAGTCTTCATCTGTAACTAGACCATGGAGAGAAACTCTAAGTAAAGGAATCTCAACCTCTAAAGGTAACACTGTTTCAGTGCCATATGCAAGGGAAAAATGAGTATCCCTAGTAGGAGTATGAATACTAATTCTATAGGCCCATAAAGCCAGATTTATCTGTAAATGCCAATCTCTACCATTCTTACAAACTGTTCTATGCAAAATTTTAAGAATGGTCTTGTTTGATGCCTCTACTTGATCATTTCCTTGTGGGAAGTAAATGGAGGACCAATGTTGTTTAATCTTGAATTTCTTGCAGAGTTGTTTAAGGTCCTTATTTTTGAACTGGCCTCCATTGTTAGTGATAATCTTGGAAGGCACTCCATATCGACATATGATATGGTTCAGAATGAATAGAGAGACTGTCTTGCTCGAAGCAACAGAAAGTGGTACAACTTCTACCCATTTAGTGAAGTAATCAATAACAGTGATAATAAACTTGTGTCCACCTGATGAGTTGGGATGAATCTTCCCAACAAGATCAAAGGCCCAGTGCTAAAATGGCCAATGAGATATAGAAGGAATGAGCTCCCTGCCAGGAGCATGTATTAGGTTACCATGTTTTTGACACTTTTCACATGACTTTGGCAAAAGCTACTGCATCAATCTACATCATGGGTCAATAGTACCCTGCCCTAAGAAACCTTCGGGCCATGAAAAGACCATTGGAATGTCCCCCACAGATGCCCTCGTGAATGTCAACCAACACTTGGTCAGATTCTTCCTTTTCTAAGAATCTAAGAAGTGTTCCATCTAGACCCCTCCTATACAAATCACCCGTGATAAGGGAATGGCGAGAGGCATTTTGGGTAAGGTTTCTGCATTCAAATTGGTTAAAGGTTTCAGGTAAAATTCCATCACAAAGATATGAGTAAATGGCACCATAACGGGATGACTCACGAGCAACAAGGGTAAAAATGAAATGGCTTTCTTGAGAGTCAAAGATAGGGTGATGTAGCTCTTCCACCAGGAATTCAAATATGGATTCATGTTGATCTAGCTGAAGGAGTGAAGCAAGTGTAGCCATATCATCAGCTGCTTTGTCTTCTACTCTATGGATTTGTTGAAACATGACAAATGTGATGTAGTGTTTCAAGGAATCAACCATTTTTTTTGTAAGGTACCATTTTCTCATGTTTTGTTTGATATTCATCATTAACTTGGTTGATTATCAGCTGTGAATCCCCATAGATGTGTAACTTTGTGATTCTCCATTCTATGGCCATCTTAAGTCCATTTG
>MU227111.1:18535-30507 GCA_018584345.1 Thuja plicata
CGGGACCTGGAACTCGCACTAGATCTAAGGTGCAGAAGAATGAAGATCCGGATCTTCAGAAGCTGAGAGAGAATGTGACAACTATGAAGAGTCAGCTGATGGACTCTGAATGCCTTCTGAAATCCTTACTCTGATTTTGGTGCTGGCGGGCCTCTTCTCTGTTTTCTTTCTAGCAGTTTTTTTGTTCCTTTTGTTTAGTATGTTTATGTTGCTATATCTGGGTTATGACCCTCTGTTGATTGTTCCCATCTCTGGGTCAATCTTATGCTCGTAGGGCTTTTTTTGCCTCTCCTCTCATTGTTTTGTTAAAGGGTTTCGGGGTTCCCTTCAAAACCTGCTTTTACCGTAATCAAAAACATTGACGAGACGTTTGGCAAAATGGGTCTTGATTCTAAGTGAGTTTAACATTGAATATGTAGAATGAAGATATATCAAAGGACAGGTCCTTGTAGATCAATTGTTTGATTCACCACTCCAGGATGATGAACCTTTAATGATCGAATTCCCTGATGAAACAATCATGCATCTAACTGAATATCCATGGAAGATGTACTTTGATGGTTCATTCACTCAACAAGGCTCTAGAGCAGGGGTCCTATTCATAACTCCTCAAGGTTACAAGATTCCCAAATCTTACAAATTGATGTTTCCATGCACCAACAATATTTCAGAATATGAAGCATTGGTAAATGGTCTTAAACTAGCTATGGAGTGGAAGATTGTAGAGTTGCACGTGTATGGTGACTCCCAACTAATTATCAATCAGGTCAATGGGGAGTACCAAACAAAAGATAAGAATTTGATTCCCTAAAAGCAATTGGTTGATGATTTAAAGAAGTATTTTGTCTTCATCACCTTCCAACAAATACCAAGATTAGAGAATAAAGCTGCAGATTCCATGGCTACCTTGGCATCCATGTTACAACTGGAACAACATCAATTCTGTTATGACTTCTTGGTGGAAGAACTATCCTATCCCACCTTTGATACACCTGAATACCAAATAATTTGCACTTTGAATGCCCCAAACCAATCTCGGTATGCCAATATCATTGCTTACCTTTATGACCAAACCATCCCTAACAATCTATCCGGAAATGAGAAAAGATCCCTGATTAGGACAGCATCGTGTTACATCCTCATAACTAACAACCTATATCAATGAGGTCTCGATGGTACACTTCTTAGGTGTTTAGAACTCGAAGAGTCCAATCTCGCATTAAAAGAAGTCCATGAAGGTGTATGCAGATCACACTCAAATGGCTTTTCATTAGCTAATAAACTGCTCAGAGTAGGTTATTATTGGCCTACCATGGAGAGACATGCTATTCAGTTTTCAAAAGCATGTCTTAAATGCCAAACACTTGGAAATCTTATCCATGCTCCTGCCAAAGAACTTATACCTTTCATAACATATTGGCCATTCAGCCAATGGGCCTTTGACTTGGTTGGACAAATATATCCCAGCTCTTCAAATCGACACAAGTTCATCATTACGGCCACTGAGTATTTCACAAAGTGGGTCAAGGCCGTGCCACTAATCAAAGCCACTAGAAAATAGGTGGCTATGTCCATTCTGAACTACATTATTTGTAGATATGGGATACCCTCTTCAATTGTAATAGATAATGGGGGCCAATTTAAAATCAAGACATTGATGACCTATGTGAACAGTTCTATATCACTCAACATTGCTCCTCAATTTATTACCCTCAAGGTAATGGATAGGCTGAAGCATCTAACAAAAATATTCTCAAGATTCTACATAGAACTGTAAGTTATTCTGGCAGAGACTAGCATCTACAACTGAATCTAACATTATGGTCCTAAATAACAAGCAAAAGAACACCAACTGGAGCCACACCATTTTCTCTAGTCTATGGCACTGAAGTAGTACTACCTATTAAGGTTGAAATCCCATCTTTGCGGATATCTTTACAAGGTTTGGTTACTAATGAGCAGTACTGCATAGATAGGGTGAATTCTCTAGACCTTCTAGATGAGTGCAAATAATAGGAGTTTGACCATCTAAAGGTGTACCAAGAATTTATGTTCTAATGATGTTTTCAACTAGGGGCATCTAAGTAATTATAAGTTTTATTTGATTGATTCACAATTGATGATTTATTATGTCTTCTTAGTTACTCAATGACATCTGCGCAAAGACAAAGAATCACAAGGATAGGGGGCATAACATTTTCTTGGTTTTCTATGTATGGTGATTGTTTCAGAGGATCCTATAAATTTCACCTATCTAGGATGTTTATGGTAAGAGCTACCACTATGGGTGGATAGCTGCATATATCTTGATCTTTGTTATGTGTAAACTACGATGAGTTTGAAACAATTTCCTTGTCTATTTTCTGATCCAAATTCTCACTAAGGTATACGAAGCATAATGTACCCAAGGATATGAATTTTCAAGGTCATTGCGGTTCCAATATCTTGCCTTAATCAGGATCTGGTATATTAAAAGGAAGGTGACTATTTTGTTATCCTAGCTTCTATGCCTTGATGCCTAAGTCTATTTCTGACATTCCAATAAAATATAGTATTCATATTATCATAATATCAGTGGGTATTAGTGATAGTTGTACTATCAGGTGGTATCCATTCTGAAAGAGTGCCCAATGTTGATAAAAAGCTATACATTTGCATACCAGTGACAAAGTCCTAAGAGTCTTCATATTATTATATTTTTGACGATTTCATGGGACATGGACAAGAAAGGAGAAGAATTAAAGGCATTTTGAGCTCCAAATTAATTCAATTTTTCTTCTTCTAAATCAAGTTAATTACAAAATCCATATTACCGGTATATCTATCGTTGCACATCCATAGCATACATTTTGCATTCATAAAAAGAAGCAACAGGAAAATACCAAAACAAAGCATCCATGTATTGCATTTTTACTTTTACATCCTAAGTGCATCCATACATCTATTTTGCATAAAGGAAATCAAAAACATACATTTGCATCTTCACATAAGTATCATTTAAAACATATTTATATCAGTGATCAAACCATAGTATGATGTCATCCTCTAAATCTAACTCATCAAGAGATCAAGATATCATCACATGTGCAAATAAAATCTATCAAAGCCAAGAGAACTCATGAAACATATCAGGATCAAGAGGCTGCATCAGATATATATATCACCACATAGTACAGATCAAAATATGGAACAGTATGCATAAAGAGTGTTAGAGTATCAGTGAGAAAAAATGAATTAGATATACATGTATGAATGTCATATATAAAAGAGGATCTCAGAAGGATCTAGATATACAATGTGAACTTAGATATACAAAATATAACAATGTAAATCAGCTCTAGCTCCACTCCTCTCCCTGATCTGGAGGAGGAGGAGGAGGTACAATTGGAGGTGGAGGATGCATCGCCCCCTCAGACTATTGGGCTAACCATGAAAAATACATTTCCCTATGCCCCTCTGGCACTACTACATGGTAAAGAGATTAATAATATGTATCCCTCTATCCCTGATGTGTAGCTATGTGGGCATGCACATCTCTCTCTACTCGGAGTCTCTCCATCTTCCTATCCCTGTCTACCAATAAGGCATTTGATATAGCAATTCTAGACTCTGATGCTATAGCCCTAGCCTCTACTATTGTCACTCTGGCCTCTAAAGCTGTAATCTGAGCCCTCAATTTCTCTCTCTCATGCTCACACCTAGAAAGAGGATCTCCATCTCTACCTGTATCCTGGTCCTGAGGCCTGTCCTGTCCCCTGTCCTGTGGTCTATCATGTGACCTCTGTTGCCTCTGTCTCTATTGATCCCTAGTAAGGAGTGGACTAGTATCTCTCTAAGGGGATATAAATCTATAGTGGGTATGCCAACCCTCCCCACTCCCACTAGAAACCTCTATGTGGCCACCCACTACGCCACCACCACAATCATCTCCACCCTCATCCTCATCTGGAGGAGGACACCTGCCATCTCTGCCACCATCCTAACCTCCATGTCTACCAGGGGCCTTTCCTCTCTGTGCTCCTCCTCTCCCTCTGGTAGGATGATCATCAGGATCATAATCTAAAGACTCCTCTATGCGATGAATGATCTCCTTTGGTACTGTAAAATGAGGAAATGGGTACTGGAGCATCTTGGCGGCATATCCATCTAAAACACCTACATCGGCCACATCAAGGTGGAGATCCCAGTCTACTCCAACCATGTCATGAATCTCCTGATGTGTTGTCTCATACCTCAAATGGGCACCCCATAATGATGCCTCATCTCAAATCTGTGCATAAATAGTGATATCCTGTATTATACCCTATCGTCGGCCATACTATCTCAGCACTCAGGTGTGAATGAACCTCTCTATCACATATCTAGTCCTCCCTATAAGATATCATCTCTAAAATAAATAAGGTACCTATCGTGCATCTGAGGTCCACTCCTCACAGTCTAAATATGGTCGCCAAACGACCTTAGTCATGTCATCAAAAAGACGGTGTCAGTACTCAACCTTGCCCAGATGGGGCTACTGAATGAGACCTGCATACATGTATATGTAAGGCTTCTCAAGTGCTCACTGTCTGTCTATAATCATCCATGTAACATGGATGTGCTCCCAAGCCCAGATCTAAAGAATCAGTATACCTACAATCATGCTCCAGGTATAATGATATACTATCTCATGAAGCTCTCAATACATATGGGCTAAAATACAACTACCCCATGCAAATCTTCATCTGTGGGTAACCATCTGGTCTAACATGTCTACCTAGCTGACCATAAATCCATGCTGACCTTTGTCTAGCATCAGGATGCCACCTATGAGACCTACTAAGTACATGGATAATCGATCATAATGATCCACCATATAATCCCATGAGAGATATCTGTGATCAATCATGTCATCTTGGAAATATCAACGTGTAGCACCAATCGCCACATCAGCCATTGACTCAAAATGCACCTTAGCACCAATCATCAAAACCTAAAGTATCTGCCATACATCCTCTGGAGTCACTATGATCTCCCTAGTCGGTAGATGGAAGGTGTTGTGCTTTGAGTACCATCTCTCGGTAAGATCAGTCAACAACCCTTAGTTTACCCCTATCTCGGGTAAACCTATCAAAGAAAGTAATCCACATCAGATCATTGTAGTCTGTTCATCATCTGAAAGTAGTCCAGATAGAGAAAGCACACAACTTGGGTAGGTGCCGTGAAATGCAACTACCTCAAACTGAGTCTATTTTGACAAACACAACAATACATCAGCATTCTATCTACAACAGAGATGCAGACTCCTATCAACTAAGTAATTCAAGGTTCGCAGCAAGAAAACAGGTCCAAAAGACTAAATTTCTAAGTCCCATAACCAGATGTGATTCTGAAATGATAGGGTGTGATCTCCTTTCCTAGATATGATCCTTGAAATATAGGATGCCATGGAGATCACAGGGTGTGATCCCCAAAATACAGGATGCGACCCTAAATACCGAGTATGACCTTTCAAAGATAGGGTACGACACAAAATAAATTTTAACTAAAAATCAAGACAAAACCACCGCAACTAAATGCAATCCAAAATATCTTGGATACGATGCAGGAATTTGGAAAAATTGGATGCGATCCGGGGTATACCGGATGTGACATGAGTTTTACAGGTTGTGATCCAGAATACTGGATGCGATTCAAAATTCAAATGGCTATAAACACTACAAAAATGCATGAAATTGACATTTGCAAAATTCACAAGGTAGTTTTATGAGCACTTACCGGAGGTGGGTAGTTGGCCAGGTGCTGATGTCAGTGGCTCATCTTGAAATGATACTTCCTCAAGGAACTACCATCTTCTCTACAAAGCTCTCAAAATTACTATGGACGAAAGTGAAAATGAATAGTGAAATGGTAAATTTTGAGGCTTATATTGGTCTTTTGAGCCATTTAGGAGTTTCAAATCTCCTCCCAGGAAACTACAACTACATTTATGTTCTCTTTCTAGTCAATTAGGAACCAAATCAAAGGTGTGTAAGATGTTTTCAGCAGTACAGTGCCATTTTTGCGACAGTTTCAAAAACTACAGATTTGCTTCATTTGTTCCACAAATCTGTCAATACTATACATTTTATCATAAATCTTGGTCTAACATCATTTTATCAGTCTCCTCACTTACATTTTCATGTAATTAACTTGGAACTAGTGTGCTTATTTTTAAACACACAATATTTTTCCACTTCTTCTACTCCATTCTTTCTTGCCCTAACCGCTTCCTGCAAATGATACGTTCTTTCAACTGAAGGGATTTTATTCTTTTTCCTTCAACTTCATTCCTGAGGGGGCATGATCACACTATCATCAATTAAATTTTTTCTCAAAACAGCATTAAAACAACTTCATTATCAAACAAACTAGGGGCATCACAGTTTTCTTGACTAAAGTCGGGACTGTTGGATAGAAAACTTTGGTTCTCATAAGCTGGATATCTTGTGTTTCCTCATTTTAAAAGATTCTTATTAAGCTCCTGGTAGCTTCATACTGGCTTTTGGATGACAACCAAGTTCAGAATCAGTATTACCAATCTTTGAACGACAACCAAGTTTAGAATTGGTATTTTTAAGATCTTTTATTGATCTTTGGACGACAACCAAGTTCAAAATCAATTCTATCAGTTTAGTTCAATCAAGTGTGATACTAATCTTATCAACATTTCATTCGACAACCAAGAATGGAATTCTCAATCTTTCTGAAGTCAAAATCAAAAACTTTCTTTGAATCAATGCGTTGCTCGCACATCAATTCAAAGAGGGGCAAATGTAACCACCTAGATTTGGTCTGTTCCGACTATGGACCCTATTTTCCCTAAGTGTGATCATACCCCCAATTATGTCATGACAATGTTACTTTGGCATAATTCATTTTAAATCAAATTTAATGTCTTAGGTGATTTTTTATCACTAAATTATATTAACTATTATAGCCATACAATTCAAATCAATTTAAACCAATTAAATCAAATCAAATTCAAACATGGCTATAGTATTTAATTATAAAGGAATTAAATAAACCCTTAAATCAATTATCCACTTGCAATTAACCCATTCCCCTAGCCTATTTAATTTAATTAAAATGGCTATAGTGCCCTTAATTATAAAAAAGCAATAAAAGGCTTATATAATTAATTCCTATATTTTAAATGAATTAAATAAGTTTAATTCATTTCATTTATATTCCCCTAAATCCCAACCTAACCTATCTCAATCACTTCTACCTTGGGTTCTAACCCATCTCAACCTATTCCCCCCATGCTAATTTAATCCTAATTCTAATTCTATCCTAAACCCCCTCCTAATGTTGTCACATTCCATTAAGGAATGATTAACAACTCAACCCACTCTAGAAAGTCAACTTTCTCAAGCATGACTTCTCTAAGGACCAACTTGTTAATTTGAGCCTTACACCCTCCCATGCCTCTTAAATGAATTTCATTAATGACTCATTAATAGATATTCCCTCTTGCCCATCCCTCATTAATGCCTAAGGCATTAATGGCTCTTACACTTCATTAATGACCTTAGGGGCTCCATTAATGAACCTTTTCCCCTCTCTCTCTCTCTCTCCCATTCTTCTATAAATTGAAGGGATTTGGAGCTCATAATAAGCCTCAATTTTGAAAAGTGGTGTTGTAATGCCAAGATTTTGAAGGCATCTCAAAGCATTGTTATGCTACCCATTTCTTCATAGATTCATGCACACTCCATAATTACTTCCCTACATGGTTATAATGCCCATTTTAGAGTAATATGCATGTTTAAATAGTTAAATATTTTTTTTAAAACCCAAATCTTTCATGCTAGCTTGTGTATGTCACTAGTATTTAGCATAAGCTGAGGGCTATTATGTTATTTTTTATACTCATCCTAGTTAGAAAGCAATAGGTCAATGTTAGGGTTTTATATGCTCATTAACCCTTGTTTCTCACTAATAGAATGACTTATTGAAGTGTTGTGTCGCAGGCAACAGGTGCACAAATATACACACACATCACGAAACAAGGCTGACACCAAACATTGCACTAACATGAACGATGTTCTTACGACCTACATTGGATTGCAAACAGGATGAAAGTTATACACAGACATGGAACACATAGTGCTTCAATTCCAAACCTTTGATTAATGAATCTATATTGTGCTTGAAAAATGAATCAATAGTATTTCTCAATACTACCTAAACACAGTTTTATCTTGGTTTGATTATGACTCTTTATATACCCATGGTGTTTTCACTGGGGGCATCTAAGAAGTTATAAATTTTATTTGGTTGGTTCACAATTGATAAATTGTTATGTCTTCCGAGTTACTCCATGACATCTGCACAAAGGACAGGGGGCATAACATTTTCTTGGTTTCTACGTAGGGTGATTGTTCCAAATGATCCTATAAATTTCACCTAACTTAGATGTTTATGGTAAGAGCTGCCACTATGGGTGGATAGCCACATATATCTTGATCTTTGTTATGTGTAAACTACGGTGAGGTTGAAACAATTTCCTTGTCTATTTTCTAAATAAGATTCTCACTAAGGTATATGAAGCATAATGTACCCAAGGATATGAATTTTCAAGGTTATTGCAGGTTCAATATCTTACCTTACACAGATTCTTAGATAGTAAAAGGAAGGTGACTATTTTGTTATCTTGGCTTTTATGCCTTGATGCCTAAGTCTATTTCCAACATTTCAATAAAATAGGGTATTCATACTTTCATAATATCAGTGGGTATTAGTGATTGTTGTACTATCAGGTGGCATCCATTCTGAAAGCACCCAATGATGATAAAAATGTCCAATATCTGCCAATCAATGACACGTCCTAAGAGTCTGCATATAGATGCATTTAGAGATTGCATGATGCATTTATGAAAAAAGTAAAAGCATAAGAAATTTGGGCTCACAAATGATTTCTATTTTCTCTTCAAAATCCAAGTTAAATACATCCATTTAATATTACTAATATTTGAATCGTTGCACATCCATAGCATACATTTTTCATTCATCAAATGAGATAGAAGAAAAATTAAAAAACAAATAATTTATGCATTGCATTTTATTTCTACATTCTAAGTGCATCCATACATTTTACTTGCATAAGAAAAACTCAAAAACATCCATTTGCATATTCACATAGTATCATTTGAAACATATTTATATCAGTGATAAATCCAAATGCATAAATGATGTCGTCATCTAAATCTAAACTCATCATGAGACCAAGATACAATCACATGTGCAAACAAATCTATCAAAGCAGACAGAAATCATGAAACATGTCAGAATCAGAAACAACTGCATCAAATATATCTCTCAAAACATCATGATACAAAGATCAAACCACACGGCACAAAGTCTACACAAAGAGTATCAGAGGGTCAAAATGAATCAGATATATATACATATGTCATATTTCATCATACAAAAGAAATATCTCAGCAAAATCCATATATACAATATACATGTGTGACAAAATAACAAAATCAGCTCTGGCTTCCTCCCTCTCCCTAATCTGGAGGAGGAGGAGTGGTGTGGGCGTTCCAAGGCTTGCTAGAACTGCATCCAAGAGACTTTTCTTGTCCCTTCTAGGAACCTAATCTCCTCTAGGTCCTGAATTGGTTTAGATGATTAACTAAATCCAATTTCAACTCTTCTCTAAGAGTTCTAACCCTTGTGCTTCACCTTGAAAGACTGACACCTTTTAGTGAATTCAATTCCTCACTTCTCCTACTACACTTAGAAGAGTCTAAGTGCCAATTTCCACTTTAACACTCATGAATCACTTACAAGGGTTTCCATCATCATGTAGACATTGCATTTTATCCCAATGGAATCCATTTTGAAGGATCTCTTCACTCTTTGCAATCGAGTTCACAATTTTTTCACAAGAAGGCCTAATTTTTGTAGCCCTTGACAGTGACCTTTTCCTATTTATTGCAAAAATTTCCCAAAGAAATTGAAAATATAAGACCATATCTAGATACCCTTTATCCTTTTACAAGATATTTTAGAATTTTTAGTTCCCTAAGTCATCCATACATAGGGTTCCTACAATCTAGGTCCAATAGGGCTAATAGGCCTAATTTCTAGGACTGACTGCAACTTAGTTGAAAACTTGTTCAAAAATTGGTCTCAATGATTGGTATGAAGTCAAACATCATAACATGTCAAGGTATGACTAAACCCTATCTCAAACTATACTTATTCCATACAGTGCTTCACTACCCTGCAAGTTATACTCACTGTTTCATCACCAAACCTCTAACTCAACAGTGTATGCTCGCCTAGGGCTTGGCACTAAAAATATCTACTCCATCTTCCATGACTCCTAACTCTACACATATGTACACTAATAACTCCCCTAACATATCCATCTATCCTTAGGTATTTCCCATGGCTAGATTTCATGGGGGATCCATGACTAGACTAACTGGTCAAGATAGGACCAGTAGACTCTCTAAAAACAAAACAATTTATACAAGACCTTAAACAACCACAAAGAAACTTGACTACTAAATGAAAAACACTCCAAAATATCCTAAGAACACAAAATAGTCATTATTTTGAAGCTTTCAATCCATAAAGTATCACTGTCCCAATTAAATGCTCGGGGTTACTGAAAACACAGAATTGTAGACTACATTACTCTTCCAAACTTGTTACAATGAATGACTAACTGATGAGATTCAAGTCTTTGTCTACATTAGATGCCTTCTTCCATCATTCTAGGCCTTTTTGGTTGATTCCCCACTCCTATTTTTTAGGGGGATCCAAGGTAACCATGTTGCATGCAACACTTGCAATAATTACAAATGTTGTCATGACAACAATTTAGCAACTTTTGGCATCTTTCCTTTTATGCCACTTTCCTCATTTCTAGAACCTCTAACCTCTTCATTACGAGGATCCAAGATCATTAAAGACCTTATGGCATCTTTGTGTTTAAGACACATTCATGACTCAAATCCATCATTTAGCAACTAAGCCTAATAAATGAAAAACTGCTAACAATGGCTACTTTGGTGACCTTAGTCCTAATGACTAACTCACCCAGCCCACATTGAAATTACCTTCTAAGGTCTAAAAAAAACCTAACTATCTTGACTTGGCCAATGTCAAGTACAAGCCAAAATGATTAAAACATGGAGGTTAGCCTAGGTGTGCTCCTGCACCATCCTCCCCAAAACAAAAAGTTCAATACACCCTTGGATTGAGGATTCTTGGATCAATCCCCATCTTCTTGAACTGTGATTCTTTAACCCATATTGCATTAGCATTGGTTTGATGATGTCTTTTGATCAAGTGTTCCTTATACTCTTTGGTTCTGGTCTTTTTCTAGATTCTAGTATCTAGTATATGATCAGCTCCTGTGACTCTAGCACAGGGTAATTGTAGATCTTCCACATATCTAATCACTTCTCGGAGACTCTGATCCATATATTGTTGTTGTCCTTTGTAATGGACTAAGTATACAATGTTGAAAATAGGTGACAGTCCACTGTCTTTCGGGATTTCAACTTTGAATGCATTTTCACCATACTTAGCTAAGATAGGACAAGGACCTATCCTTCTCATCTACAACTTGTGAGGGAATCCCTTTTGAAGTCTTGATTTTTTTAGATGTACCATCACCAAGTCACCCACATTGAACTGAACTGTTCTTCTACTCTCATCAATCTTTACTTTATGTTTCAAGGTGTTCTCTGTCAGAGTTTTCTAGACTATATCATGTATTTCTTGCATTGCACAAGAAAAGTCATCTTCATATCCACTTTCCTTCACTCCATCCTTCAAGTCTCTCAACTCATAGACTCCTCTAGGGTGTAATCCATATACTATCTCAAAGGGGCTCTTCCCTTTTGATCTATTGATGGTGTCATTGAAGGCATACTCATCCTATCCAATTAATTGATCCCATTGTTGTCCATACTCCTTTGTCAAGC
>MU227111.1:31334-53991 GCA_018584345.1 Thuja plicata
CTCCTTGGGCAGAAAATAGTGCCTCCACTTTCTCAAAGCTTGAACCAATGCATACAACTCAAGATCATAAGAAGAATACTTCTTCTTTGCTTCACTCAACTTCTCTGAATGAAATGCTACTGGTCTAGCCTCTTGGCTTAGGACATCCCCAATAGCTATGTTGCTTGCATCACATTCAATTGTGAAAAGCTTCTCAAATCTTGGCAAGACTAACACGGGTTGGGTAGCAATCTTTTCCTTCAACAACTCAAAGCTCTTGTTGGCTTGTTCATTCCATGAAAATTTGGTCTTCATCCCTCCTTTGATTGTATCCAACATAGGAGCACAAATAGCACTAAATTTCCTTATGAACTTCCTATAATACTAAGCAAGGCCATGAAAAATTCTTACCTCTTTTGTTATCCTTGGAGTAGGCCAATTCATAATGGCTTCCACTTTACTCTTGTCCATTTTTAGATTACCATGAGATAGAACAAATCCTAGGTACACTAGTTTTGTTTTGGTGAACTCACATTTCTCCAAGTTGATCATGTAGCTTCTTGAGTACTAATTCCACATGCTTGAGGTGTTCATCTCTTGTTCTACTAAAGATGAGTATATCATCCAAGTACACCACTACAAACTTGCCAATGTCATCTTTAAGTACTTCATTCATCAACCTCATAAAAGTTGATGGAGCATTCGATAGACCAGATGGAATTACTAGCCATTCATACAGCCCTTCAGTAGTCTTGAAGGTTGTCTTCTATTCATCTCCTTCAGTCACCCTTATCTGATGATATCCACTTTTTAATTCTATCTTTGTGAATTACCTTGCACCTCCTAAACAATCCATCAAGTCTTCTATCCTAGGGATAGGGAACCTATATCTAATAGTGATCCTATTAATGGCTCTAGAGTTAGTACATAATCTCCAAGTACCTCCTTTCTTAGGGGCTAGGACTGTGGGTATAGCACAAGGACTAATACTCTTCCTTATAAGACCTTGTTCTAACAACTCTTGAATCTGCCTAGCTATTTCCTCATTCTATTGAGGGGTCATCTTGTAGGCTGCCTTATTGGGTAGGGTAGCTCCAGGAATAAGTTCAATCTTATGGCTTATGGGTCTCATAGGGGGTAAGGTTGATGGTTGTCCATAACTTACTATGCCCTCATATTTCTGCAACATATCTTGGATCTCTTGTGGCAGCTCTATCCTCTTCACTGCTTTGTCTTCAACTTCCTTGGGCTTCAACATTAATGAAAATCCAACTCCTTCTCCTTCATCCATGGCTTCTAAGAACTATTTTTCACCCACCATTAGCACATTAGGACCTGTTTTCTTCACTTTTGCATCTTCTAATAATGACTAAATTTTGAAATTCATGTTGTCCTTCTTGAAAGTATAGGAGTTATTCACTCCATCATGGATAGCTTGGCAGTCAAATTGACATGGCCTACCTAGGAGCAAGTGACATGCATCCATGGGAAGTACATCACATAGTACCTTATCCTTGTATCTCCCTATAGATAAATCCACCCATGCTTGCTCATTCACTAAGACATGTTAATCCTTATTGAGCCATGTTACCTTGTAAGGATAGGTATGAGGTATCCTTGTCATGTTTAGTTTGTTGACTTCCTCCTCTAATATAATATTATTAATAGACCTTGAGTCAATAATGACTCTACATACTTTACCCATCACCTTACATTTGATTCTAAACAAATACCTCCTTTGGCTTGGCTCCTCCTTAACTGGCTCCTTGATCAATGTTCTCCTCATCATAAGGTTCTCACCTTCCTCTGAATTTAATGGCACTTCAAGGTGTTTTTCAACTGCATTTGTGTCTTCTTGGACCAGATTAGTCCTCTTGTTACCTCCTTGAGAAGTACTACCCTTCTCTAGACACATATAGGTAGGGTGTCCCATTTGATTGCAATGGTAACATTTCATGTTGACAAAGTAATTGCCTCTTCCTTGTCCACCACTTCTACCTCTGTAATTGGAGTTCCTTCCTCTACCACCTCTACTATAACTTCCTTCTTGCTACTCATTGTATTTTACTTCTCCTTGTGTCCTTGATTTTCAACTCCTTCCACCATAGCCACCTCTTGGTCCTCTACTATCTCTTCCTCTACCTCTTCCTTTAGAACTGTGTTCTTTCTTTATTTTGACTTTCTCCTCTATCTTCAAGGCCATTTGATAGTGTTGGCGGATGGTTTTGAAGTTCACAAGACTCATGTCTTCTTGAATAGACCATTTGATTCCATTCAAATATCTAGCTAGTATGATGCTTTCATCCTCCACCACTTGTGACCTTAATCACAACTTTTGGAACTCCTCGATGTAATCTTGGACATCCAAGTCTTATTGTCTAAGATTTTGTCTCCTCCTATGTAGTTGCACTTCATAATCATTAGGCAAGTAGGTCTGCTTCATCTTAGGCACCATGCCCTTTCATGTGGCTATAGGACTCTTTCTTTCTTTCTCTCTTTCAGTTTGAACAAACTTCCACCATGTGTGAGTTGATCCTCTCAATCTTGACTTGGCCACATTTACTTTTTGGGCCTTTGTGATACCATCACATTCAAAATGGTTCTCTATACTGTCTATCCAATCCACAACTGAATCTGGATCCATTTGTCCACTAAATAGTGGCACACCCTCCAAAGCTTTATCACTTAAAGCCTTCAATGCCTTTAAAAAGGGTTCTTGGTCACTGCCATGGTCAGGGATTGGAGCTTCCTCTTCTAAATCCACTCCTTTCTCCCTTGCTTCCTCTTCTTCTTTCTGATCTATCTTATCTTTCATCTTCTCAGCTTTGTCTTGGACTTCTCCCAAGAGTTGCTCCATTTGAGAAAACCTTTATCTTAACAACTTGTTGTCTTCTCCTTGATCTTCTACCTTTTTGGCTAACTCAGTGTTAGTCACCATGGTTTTATCTTTCACTAAACTTCTAGGTGTTCTCTCTCCAACTGATTTAGTAGGCTGAAACATCCACCACAAGCCTGATCTTTAATCAAGCTCTGATACCAATATGGTGTAAGCGTTCCAAGGCTTGCTAGAATTGCATCCAAGAGACCTAGCTTTTCTCTTATAGGAACCTAATCTCCTCTAGGTCCTTAATTGGTTTAGATGATTAACTAAATCCAATTTCAACTCTTCTCTAAGAGTTCTAACCCTTGTGCTTCACCTTGAAAGACTGACACCTTTTAGTGAATTCAATTCCTCACTTCTCCTACTACACTTAGAATAGTCTAAGTGCCAATTTACACTTTAACACTCATGAATAACTTGTAGGGGTGTCCATAATCATGTAGACATTGCATTTTATCCCAATGGAATCCATTTTGAATGATCTCTTCACTCTTTACAATCAAGGTCACAATTTTTTCACAATAAGGCCTAATTCCTTGTAGCCCTTGACAGTGACCTTTTCCTATTTTTTGAAAAACTTTCCCAAAGAACTTGAAAATCTAAGACCATATCTATATACCCTTTATCCTTTTACAAGAGATTTTGTATTTTTTAGTTCCCTAAGTCATCCATACATAGGGTTCCTACAATCTAGGTCCAATAGGGCTAATATGCCTAATTTCTAGGACTGACTGCAACTTAGTTGAAAACTTGTTCAAAACCTGGTCTCAGTGATTGGTATGAACTTGACCATCATAAAATGTCAAGGTATGACTAAACCATAATTGTAATTATACTTATTCCATACAGTGCTTCACTACCCTACAATTTATACTCATTGTTTCATCACCAAACCTCTAACCGAACAGTGTATGCTCGCCTAGGGCTTGGCACTAAAAATATCTACTCCATCTTCCATGACTCCTAACTCTACACATATGTACACTACTAACTCCCCTAACATATCCATCTATCCTTGGGTATTTCCCATGGCTATATTTCATGGGGGAGCCATGACTAGACTAACTGGTCAAGATAGGACTAGTAGACTCTCTAAAAAAAAAACAATTTATACAAGACATTAAACAACCACAAAGAAACTTGACTACTAAATGAAAAACACTCCAAACTATCCTAAGAACACAAAATAGTCATTTTTTTGAAGCTTTCAGTCCATAAAGTATCACTATCCCAATTAAATGCTCAAGGTTACTGAAAACACAGAATTGTAGACTGCATTACTCTTCCAAACTTGTTACAATGAATGACTAACTGATGAGATTCGAGTCTCTCTCTGCATTAAATGCCTTCTTCCATCATTCTAGGCCTTTTTTGTCTATTCCCCACTCCTAGTTTGTAGGGGGATCCAAGGTAACCGTGTTGCATGCAACATTTGCAATAATTGCAAATGTTGTCATGACAACAATTTAGCAACTTTTGGCATGTTTCCTTTTATGCCACTTTTCTCATTTCTAGGACCTCTAACCTCTTCATTACAAGGATCCAAGATCATTAAAGACCTTATGGAATCTCTATGTCCTCATTTATTTGTTTAAGACACATTCATGACTCAAATCCATCATTTAGCAACTAAGCCTAATAAATGAAAAACTACTAACAAAGGCTACTTTGGTGACCTTAGTCTTAATGACTAACTCACCTATCCCACATTGAAATGACCTTCTAAGGTCTAAAAACAACCTAAATATCTTGAATTTTCCAATGTCAAGTACAAGCCAAAATGATTAGCCTAGGTGTGCTCCTGCACCAAGAAGGAGGTGGTACAAATGGCGGTGGAGGAGGCATAGCTCCCTCAGAATGCTAGGTGACCCATGAATATGATAGTGCTTTCTATCCCTCTGGAACTGCAGCATGGTATAAAGCAAAGTAATAAGCCACTCTCTGCCCCTGGTGAGTGGCTATCTGAACCTATGCATCTATCTCTACTCTAAGCATATCACCATGTTTGTCCCGCTCTTCCTTGAGAGGCTCTAGCTGTGCATCCCTATCTATCAAAAGATCCTCTGAAGTGGTAATGTGTTCTCTCAACTTCTCTCTCTCCCACTCACACTAGGATAGTGGGTCCCCATCTTTGCCAAAACCCCTGCCAGAATCCTATCCTAAAGCTCTGTCCTGTGACCTGCCAAGCTGCCTCTGTTACTACTATCTTTGTTGTCTCTACTAGTCCCCTGTAAGTAAAGGACCTAGATCTATCTGGGGAGAAACAAATATAAATTGGGTGTGCCAACCCTCTCCACTCCCACTAGCCACATCTTTAGTGCCTCCCATAGCTCCTCCTCTCCTATCATCTCCATCATCATCACCATCATCTGGAGGAGGATGTCTCCCATATCTACCTCTATCCCTCCCTCCATGTCTACCAGCACCCCTATCTCTCTGTGCTTCTCCTCTCCCCCTAGTAGGGTGGTCATGTAGATCATAGTCTATAGGATCCTCTATATGAGGAATGGCCTCCTTCGAAACTGCAAACTAAGGAAATGGGTACTAAAGCATCTCTATAGCATACCTATCAGAACAACCTACATCTGCCACATCACGATGAAGATCCCAATCCACTCTGACCATATCTTAGATCTCCTAGTGGGTAGTCTCAAACCTAAGCTGGATACCCCATAATGGTGCCTCATCACAGACTCTAGCATATACAGTCATGTCCTGGTTCCTGCCCTATTGCCGGCAGAATTGTCTCAAGACTCTGGTGTGCACAAACACTCTACAATGTATCTGGTCCTCCTGATCAAGTACCTGCTCTGAAAAAAAAATGGGACCTGTCTAGCATCCAAGGTCCACTCCTCACAGTCTAAGTATGGCCGCCATATGACCTCTGTCATATCATCAAAAAGTCTCCTCCAGTACTCTACCTTTCCTAGATGGGACTACTAAATGAGACTGGTGTACATATATACATAAGGGAACTCAGATGCCCGTTGCCTATCTACTATGGGTCGTGTCACTGGGATGTGCTCCCAGGCCCAGATCTGAAGAAAAACCAACAGTCATACTCTGGGTATAGTGGTAAACAATCTCATGTAGCTCTCGGTACATGTGCGTCAAGATACAACTGTCCCACATAAATCTTTATCTCGAGATGACCATCTTCTCTAACATGTCTACCCATCTGATGAGGAACCTATGTTGTCCTCTATCTGGCATTAGGATGCCACCAATAAAACCTACTAAATATATAGATAAATGATCATAATGATTGCAAATGTAATATACCGATGAGCCACACCAATCACCACATCAAAAGTCACCTCAAAGCGCACCTCACATCCAATAATGAGAATGCATAGTATGCACCATACATCCTCAGGAGTAAATGTCATCTCCCCAGTCAAGAGATGGAAGGTGTTCTGCTCTGAGTGCCATCTCTCAGCAAGAGCAGTCAACAACCCTTGATTTACCCCTATATCAGGTAAACCAATCAAGGATCATAATCCACAATGGACCATTGTCTCCTAGTCATCATTATAAAAAAGACTATCCAAAGCGAGCACACGTTCTGGATATGTGCCTTGGAATGCAACTACCTCAAAATTGACCTATTTTTGGCCAAACAAAGATAAATCAATGTTCTAGCTATAAAAAAAATGCAGAATCATGATCAGCTAAGTGACTCAGGATCTGCAATAGAAAAATAGTTCAGAATAGATAACTTTCTAAGTCCAAAAACAAGATACGATCCTGGAAACTCAGGGTGCAATCTCTTTTCCTAGATACAATGCTGGAAACACGGGATGCAATTGCAAATACAGGGTGCAATCCTGGAAATCCTGGATGCGACCCAAGACACGGGGTACAATCCTGAAATGATAGGGTATGACATAAATCAAATTTCTTCTTCTAAACTAAGCTAAAAATAGAGTAACTGGATGCGATCCTGGAAATCTTGGATGCGAGACAGAAATTTGGAAAAATAGGATGCGATTAAGGAAATACCGGATGCGACGCGGGTTTGATAGGGTGCGATCCAGAATACCGAATGTGACCCAAAATTAAAAGGGCTCTACAAGCCACAAAAATGCATAAAATTTTAAATTTCAAAATCCACAAGGTAGTTTTGTGAGCACTTATTGGAGGTGCATAATCGGTCGGGCGCTGATGACGATGACTAAGCTCGAAACGATACTTCCTCACTGGGACCACCATCTTCTCTACAGAGCTCTTAGATTTACTATGGATAAAAGTGAAAATGAATATTAAAAAGGTAAATTTTGAGATATATATTAGCCTTTTGAGCTATTTAGGGGTTCCAAAACTCCTCCCAAGCAACTTAAACTCATTTTGTTCCCCTTCTGATCAATCGGGAACAAAATTGAAGTGATAAGTTTTGACAAGAAATTTAACAGCCTACACAACAAAATTTATCATTATGTCGGTAGTACAAAGGTCATCTCCACTGTCAAATCCTTGGTCTGTGAAGTGCAAAATGAGAAAAGCAAAGGAGATACCTAAAAGAAAAGTCTGGACATTCAAACCAAATTTAAGCAAGATGTTATTCAAGAAAATTCACAACTCACTTTTCCACACAAATAGAAAACGTGCATCAAATCACTTTTCCATGGCATGCACTTTTTACAACAACTCTTGAACCTACAGAATTGCTCCATCTATTCCACAAATCTATCAAATTGTACATTTTATCATAAATCTTGGTCTAACGTCATTTTATCAGTCTCACCACTCACATTTTCACGTGATTAAATTGGTTCTCGTGTGTTTATTCTTAAACACACCTTCTTTCTTCACTTCTTCTACTCTGTTCTTTTTGACCTACCTGTTCCTGTAAGTGATACATCATTTCAAAAGAGGGATTTCATTTATTTCCTTTGATTTCATTCCCAAGGGGGCATGATCACACTATCATCAATCAAATTCTTGCTCAAAATAGCATTAAAATGACTTCGTTATCAAACAACTAGGGGCATGACAGTTTACTTAACTAAGTCAGAACTATTGGATAGAAAGCTTTGGTTCTCATAAGCTGGATATTTTGTGTTTCCTCATTTTAAAAGATTATTACTAAGCTCCTGGTAGCTTCATATTGACTTTTGGACGACAACCAACTTTGAAATTGGTATTATCAATCTTTGGATGACAACCAAGTTTAGGATTGGTACCTTTAAGATCTTTTATTGACCTTTGGATGACAACCAAGTTCAAATTCAATTCTATCAGTTTAGTTTGATCAAGTGCTAGACTAATCTCATCAAGTATTTTGTTCGATAATGAGTGAAATTCTCAATCTTTATGAAGTCAAAATCAAAAAACTTTCTTTGAATCAATGTGTTGCTCACACATCAATTCAAATAGGGGCAAATGTAACCACCTAGATTTGGTTTTCTCTAGCTATAAATCCTATTTTCCCTAAGTGTGATCATACCCCCAATTATGTTCAGACAACTCTTCAATCGGCTGGCATAATTCATTCAAATCAAATTTAATCTCCTAAGTGATCTAATCACTAAATTTTATTAATCACCTAAGTCAATTAAATCAAATCAATACCTAGCTAAGGTAATTAATTTAAGAGGAATTAAATAAATCCCTATTATATCAAATCACTTGCAAAAAACCTATCTTCTAGCCTAAATTAATCTAATTAATTGGCTATAGTCCTAATTAATTATCTAAAGCAATCAAATGCTTAAATAATTAATATTCCTATTTTTGAATGAATATATTTAATATAATTCATTTCATTAATATTCCTCTAAACCCCAACCTAACCTATCTCAACCACCTTGACCCTGGGTTTAAACCTATCCCAACCTATTCACCCCATGCTAAATCTAATCATAATCCTAATCCCACTCTAACCCACCTCCTAATGATGTCACATTCCTAAATATGTGATTAGGGACTCAACCCACTTGAGAAAGTCAACTTTCTCAAGCTTGACTCCAAACCCTCTCCATGCCTCTTAAGTGCTTGCACTTAATGCATATGACCTCTCCATGCCTCTTAAATGCTTGCATTTAATGCATATTCCTCAAGCCCACGCTTCCTTAATGCCTTTGGCATTTATTCCTCTTACACCTCATTAATGAGTTTTGCAACTCCATTAATGACCCTTGTCCACCCTCTCTCTCCTCATTTCTTATATAAATAGAAGGATTTTTTTAGCACAAATAAGCCTTCCTTTTAGATTGAAAATGCATTGTTATGTTGTTAGGATTTATATAGATTCATGTAACATTTAGTTTCCATGTTTATGCATTGTTATTATCTTCATTTTTAGAGCTAATATGCATGTTATTTAGATATCTTTCTTGTTTTTAATAGAATATTTCATGCTAGGTTGTATATGTCACTGGAAAAGGCATAATCTGAGGGCTATTATGTTTTTTTTCACATTCTTCCTATTTAGAAAGTAATAGGTTAATTTTAATAGATTTCCATGCTTTACTAACCTTATTTTCACTAGCGTAATGACCTATTGAAGTGTTGTGTCACAGGTAATAGGTGCAATATTTCACACACATGATATTTAATATAGGTCCACTTCTAAGGGTATAGGTCTAATTGAAATTCAATTCTCCTATGTAGGCCTCTCTAGAAGATTGTACCCTAGATTCATATATAACGAAGCCTTCTCCTCTCATTTTCTCTAAGACTTGAAGCATAAGGATGAACCATCTAAGACAACTCTATGCATGATCTATTGAAGCAAGCATCTACTCTCAATTATTCAAGCATTCAAAGGCATTCAAGCATTCAATTCATCAAGGAGATCCATTAGTATCCATTGAAGGATTCAAGCTCTATGGAACCTTCTTGTTGAAGATTTCTTCATCCACATTCCTCCAAGCCTCTTCCTATTCCAAGATCCATTCAAGATTAGTGTTGAAGATCTACAAGAAATTGATTTGAGACATTCTACATCTGAAATTCTACATTCTACATCCATTTGGTGCATACATACTTGTGGATCCACAGATTTGAATCCGTCACAAAGGTTTCTATACAAGCAAGGTGAATTTGTTCATTTACTATGTTTTATTTATGAAATTTCAATTATACTTTGAGGTTAATTAAAATATCAGGGTTTGACCAAGGAAAACCCCTCCCCCAAAAAAAAAAACAATTTATATTGTAGGGATACGTTCATTGGAGTGCAGATTCGGATACCCTTTTCGGCAAACTATTAGGTTCCGAAAACATATTTTTTGTCAGAGATTTTAGATCAGAATCAAAATTCTATTCTGGGTCAAAATTAGAGATTTTGAGTCAGAATCATAAATTTAGGGTCAAAGGTGACATTCATTTCTAGGTCATAATTGACATTTTGTTCTCAGTCAGAATTGGAAATTCTAGGTCAAAGGTGACATTGACTTTTGGGTCAAAATTGAAACTGAGCCAGATTGGAAAAAGATTTTTGGGTTTTGTTCATTTCTGCATTTCTGTTCTAGATTCACTTGTAGATTTTCCAAAAACTTAGTGTAGACACCCAAAAACAACATTCTTCAGATCTATAGCATTTTGAGGTTAGTACTTTTCTGCAATTCATTTCAATTAAAGATTTTAATCTTCCTAAATCTATCACACATTATTTTCTATAAAACAAAATCTAAGGTCATCCTCTTTATTCTCTTTTCCAATCAATTAATTCATTTATGCATTGATCCTTCCTTTGGGTTTAATCAATTTGGATTCTTCCTTTGTATATTTGAGGTTAAAAGGAACATCTTATCTTCCCTACACATTACACATTATTTATCTTACATTTCTTGTATGTTACATTTCTTATCCTTTACAGAAAGGTTGTTGGAGCATTACAAAGGCCAAAGGGTAAGACTAAGTAGGAAAAGGTTGTATGTGATGAAACCTAACCTATTGGGAGCATGCTCAGACATGCAAACATTAGAGATATACATCAAATAACAATATTAAACATGTCTAAAAGCATACTATTAAAAATAAGAAGAGATTCATCATAACCTCTGATGAGCCAAACAAGTGCACCCAAGCCTTGTTGATTTGCTCTTAGAGAGGTTTGTGGGTGTGCTCTCCCAACACAATATTATAATCCCACTAGAAATGCATTAGAAAGATAAGCTAATAACTCAAGAACAAGTATAAGAAACTTGTCTTAAGCTTTCACCATGGATGAAAATGCAAGTATTAAACTAGAATGATATGCAAGATCTAACAAAGATAATAGAACTAGATTCATTCCATATTAAACCTAAGATGTGATATCTAGATTCAATAATGAAACAAACGTGAAAATGAACTAAGATTGCTATGCTAAATTGCTTAAAAAATTCTAGAGCTAAACTAGCATGATAACAATGCAAAAATAAGAGATGATTTGCTCTTGAGAAAGGCCTCTATTTATAGAGTTTTTGGAGGAGAGAGAGGGCTTGGATGAGGTGGAGCTCATGTGGAATCCACATAGGTGCCACATGAGGGATACATAAGCCATGCAAGAGGCCCACTTTGCTCACACGTGTGAGCAACTTTGGATGTGATGGGTCAAAGTGTACTTAAAGTACACATGTGAAGGATCTTGTAAGAAGGTGTAAGAGGGTGTAAGATTTTTGGACCAATGAGACACTTTTGAAAAGTGTAAGAAGGTGTCATCATAGGTGTAAGAAACCTTATTGGCACCAAATAAAGATTATTTGAAAAATTCAATTTTTGAAAATTTGCTCACACATGTGTGAGCAAATAATTAAGACTAATTGTTGTAGGAATCAATAAATTAGCTTAATTAACCTTAGTTAATTAATAGATAGGTCTATTTGGTGAGAGTGATGTGAGGTAGGGTAGGATCTAGGTTCAAATTAGTTTAATCCAAATTAGATTTAGATTAATTATGGTTTAGTAGAATTTAGGTCATGTGAAGGAATCAATAAATTAAAAATTTATTTAAAGCGAATCAATGAGGGATAATGTATTAAATAAGATTTAATATATTAAAAAGAGGGTAATATTTAAATTAAATTAAAATACTAAGGAGAGTGAATCATATTTAATAGATAGAAGAATATAACAAGTATAATTAATTAAAATTAACTATAATGTTATGAGAATATTAATTAAATTAATATAAGGACAATTTTGGACATCTACATTTTACCCCTCTTTGACGTATCGTCGAAAGTGACGTTGCGTCAAAGAAAAGAAAATAAGATGCCCCAGAGAGATTAGAAAACCTATGGTAGCGAGAGCGGAGGAGGGTGCCCCCTCAAGAAAATAATAGGAAAAAAGACAATTTTTTAATAAAATTTTCTCGAAAAAGCAATAAAAGGGGAAAAGCAGACTAATTGCATGGTGTGTCCAGGAGAAATAGGGACCAGAATGGGAGGAGGGGAGACTGACAGAAGAAATGGGTCCCAAGGGGCTATAAATAGTCTATTAGGGCCCATGGACAAGTCACTTTCACTCACAAAGAGCAAAAAGAGAGAAGAAGAATAGAGCAATGGCAGCGCAATAAGAGCAAGCACAACTTGGGGAGCGCATCTGGGTACACCAGCGACCTACGGATGTGGGACCACTGATGAGTTGTCAAGCACCAACTCTATCATTTACACATTTAATATTTTGGGAGTGTAGTTAGGTGCAATAAATGCCCCTAAATGAATGTTCTCTCCAAGCTATCCTAGATGTATGCTCTTATTAGTATGGGTGTGGGAGCATATAGTGGTCACACGACCGATCAGACATCTAGAGACCCGGGCGGCATATGAGCCCTTCATGTGCAGGTACATGCCACCGATTAGTGATAAGGCCACAGATTCAATGGGATACTAGCCCACAGATTTAGTGGGATACTGGCACAGGAGACTTGATGAGATGGGGGCTATAGTATGGGCACCCTATGCAAGATGTGAGGCCTGGGGCCATGAGACCCTACAGCAGGATGGGTATGTAGAGGATGGATTTTATGATTCATACTATATGAGGTTCATGCAAACTGACTGCTGGCTGTTTGGGAGGACAGCGTACATGATATCATGATACATGCCATCCAGGGTACGAAGGCAGATGGGTCAGATATAGGAGGCAGTATCGAACGGGTTTCCTCATCCATTGGTTACCTGCGAGATAGGGAGTGTATGGGGGATGGGCGCAGATCCTCGGATAGCCCGAGCATCATTCATGGGTATGATTGAGGTGCCCTAGATTAGGGCATGAGAGTCACTACAGGATGCCGGTGTGGTTCCTACATATGCACAGTGGTGGGCGGCACACAGACCCGTGAGACTGACAGTGTCAGGGGTGGTTCAGGAGGATGAGAAACCAGGGGTTGGGGGAGATGGAGGGGGACAGGGGGATGATGATGATGATGATGGAGGAGATGGAGGGGCCGGAGAGAGGAGAGTCTAGCCCAGGGTGGTAGTACCACGCCGGAGGGGGCAAGTGCAGATACCAGCAGGTGGGCAGCCGCCGATTATACCCGATGTACAGGGATAGGGGCAGGATCCGCAGGGGCCATCATAGGGGCCACCACAGGAACCACAGGGGCCATCGCCATAGGCACCTCCATAGGGACAGGGACCACTAGTGGGCTATATAGCCCAGGAGACACATGACATAGTCATAGCAGAGTGAGATAGCCTGTGGACTAAGCTGGGGAGAGTTCAGGGACTATTGGCGACATCTCAGGTGACTAAGGTGAGCGCACAGGATGAGATTATGCATTTACAAGGTTTATTAGCCATAGCACAGGCTACAACTAGCAGCCTGCATACAGAGGTGACCCAGGTTTAGAGAGAGCTATCATCAGAGACAGCTCGAGGGGACGGTGCACAGTGGGCACTGGACATTTTACAGGCTCGAGTGGATAGCAGGGAGTTCGCTGTGATAGAGGAGTTTGGGGACCACGAGGAGGATCTGGAAGCTATGTCATCATAGATAGCAGCTCTAACAATAGAGAAATATTTAGCATGTAGACGTGTCAAGGAGTACAGGGAAGACCGCGATATAGCGCGGCTAGTAGGCAGTGCGGCAGGGTTGGGTCAGATGATGACCGATGCCATGGAAGCTCAGAGAGAGGTAGGACGCAGAGGCCGAGAGGCCATGTATTATATGGGGCTTTACCATGGAGTAGTGCCAGAGGATGCATGAGAGCCTACATATTCTGAAAGGGCACAGTCAGAGAGCACCAACCGAGCATCACAGGGATCAGTGGGGTTACCACCACATCCCATTATGGGAGCAACACCATCATGGCCATCGCCATGACACTTCTCAGACTTTTTGGATACACATTTTTGACACATTTTTGACACATGATGTATGATATGACATTTTTTGATATATATATGCACTATTTTTGAACTATGGGACTCTGATTTATGGACCTTTGTGATGGTATATGCTTATATGATGTGATGTTTATGCAGGATGTATGGATACACTTATGATGTTATTTTTACAGTATATGATGCTTATGATTGACATGCAAGATGGGATGAATATATATGTATGATGATACTAACAAATTTGTGATGTAGGGATGAGATGCGGAGATGTATATATGTATAGATGTGATGTGATGTGTTAATGCTTATATTTTATCATGTATGGATGTGATGTAATGATGTATAAATGTATTTATGATGCTTTATGAAATGAATGAACCCTAAAAAGATGTTATGGATTTTATGGATGCAACTAATGGAATGCAATATAATTACATGCAAATGGTACTATATGATGGTTATAAATGTATAATGCTAATGGAATGATAATGCAACTATAAATGAATGAACATTGTACATAATGAACTAAATGAGCAATGCAAATGATTTAATTTAATGTACTAATAATGAACACTACAACTAAATGAATGAATAATGTAATGTATAATGGCTAATGATGAATGAAATGAATGCAAATGTGAGACTAAGGTATGATGACTAATGATTAATAGATAAAAAACAAATGAACAATGCAATAGGTAATGACTAATGATTAATGAATGGAATGAATGCAATACGAGACAAATGTATAATGGCTAAATGAACAATGCAATGACTAAATGAGGACACTATTTTTTTGCGTGTATCACAATAAGTCTAATAAAATCACGTAGGTGACCGGATAGGGGAATAAATAGAAACCTTTGCTAAGAGAAAAATCATAATGCAATATGACCTAACTACTATGCAAAGACTAACTACATGATAATAGTGGGATTGATACCGTGTTAATGTTGGAGAGCACACCCTAGTTTGATATTGTAAAAGGAGTTATGCACCTTGTGCTAGAAAACACAAGTGACATGGTTCCTTTGCGTGGACTAGAATCTCAGAAAAATAGGTTGTTAGCAACAAGAATGTGAGATATCAGTTATGATGAGAGATATGAAATGTTACTCATGAGGAGACACAGTACATCCAGATCTTTTGAGGGATTTGAGATGCATGAATCCTACCCCCAGTGAGGCATACATAGTCATAACCGAATATCAAAATATAAATTCACTAACAAACTATGAAAACCATATCATACCACAAAGGACATGTAATTCACTAGATACTCGCCATAACAAACCAAGATATAAAAGATCGAGGCTATCGCGATAAGGACATAGTAAAACACAAGATAAAATCAACAAAAAGGCATCCTGACCAAGTGGTCATTCAATCCAAAAGTTCTTTCCATGACCAATTTTGATGTGAAGATTGATAGAACAGCCGACACCGAAAGGATTCATCCTGATGGGCCAAAGATTGATTGATAGAAAATGGAAATTCCCTGGAAATTGCTTGTGAATAGAATGATCATTAGGAAAGTCAATCTGTCTGTTGATTTGATGTAAAATGTTTGTGATTACTATGTCTAGATCAAAGCTCAGTATTTCATTTGGTAAGCTCAGTCATGCAGGAATCATTATTGCGAAAGTGAGAAGATGTTCAAAGAACTACCTACACAAATATGGGTAGCAACACTTATTATGGAAGGCGATGCAAGCTGTGTAGACAAATGGTGGAAATTGATGGTGGATCTGACTACACATGGTGCCTGAAATAGGTTTTCACCATGGTGCTTATCCATTGCGCCACTGAAGTGGTTTTCACAGATGGACGGATTTTATTTTTCTCTCTCTTTTTTTATTTTCTTTTCAAGCTTTTGCATTTTTTATTCTTTTTTTATTTTTTTTATTTTTTTTATTTTTTTGAATACTCTGAATGTTTTTGGATTTTCTGCTTTCTAATTTTTTGGATTTTTTGAAAAATTTCTGCTGTACAATAGACTATAAACTAATCAAGCATAGAAGCACTTGAGATGTACAATATTTATAGGATCAGGGAGTGGATCTCCCTTTGGGGATGCGATCTGATAGGCACCTGAACCATATTTTTCTGTAACAATGAAGGGACCCAACCAATTAGGTTCAAACTTCCCTTTCTTCTCACGGTTTTGGAGGTTCTTCATATTATGTTGCAGAACAAGATCACCAACCTCAAACTAATGAGGTTTGACCCTTTTGTTGAACTGAAGTCAAAGGTGATTTTGATACATGCAGAGATGGTCTAGGGCATTGAGGCATCTCTCATCGAGGAGTTCTAGATCTTGCAAGTGGGTAACTCGATATTATTCTTTGGACAATAGATTCTTGAGAGAGATTCTGAGGGAATGGAGCTCAATTTCAATGGGTAGAATAGCCTTAGTACCATAAACAAGGGCAAAGGGAGTGGCTCCTGTGGGGGTTCGAATGGAGGTGCGGTAAGACCAAAGGGCAGGATTGAGGTGAAGGTTCCAATCACGGCCAGCTTCATCAACTATTTTCTTGAGGATTCTGAGGATGGTTTTATTTGTAGCCTCAGCTTGACCATTGCTTTGCGGAAAGTACTTGGAAGAGGTATGGTGGGTAATGCTGAACTTCCTAAATATCTCTATGACATCCTTATTCTTGAAAGGTCCTCCATTATCAGTAACAATGTCCTGAGGAATGCCATAGCGAAAAATAAGATAGTTTAAAATAAACTTTGAAATCTATTTTCCAGTAGTGTAGGTGAGAGGAACAGCTTCAACCCACTTGGTAAAGTACTCCATAGCAACCATGATGTATTTATGACCATTAGATGAATTAGGGAAAATCTAGCCAATGAGGTCGAGACCCTAGTGTGAAAAGGGCCAAGGGGTGATGGTGGGTTGGAGTGATTGGGAGAGAGCGTGTATCAAATCATCGTGCTACTGATAAGGTACACACTTCTTCACATAGTTGTAGGTATCTTTCTCCATAGTAGGCCAGTAATATCTCATGCGTAACACCTTTTTAGCCAAAGTAAGTCCACTAAAGTGGGCCCCATAGATTCCTTGATGTACCTCCTCTAGGGACATTTGTGCTTCATTAGAATTCAAACACCGTAAAAGAGTTCCATCGAAATGCTTTCGGTAGAGGGTATCAGCGAGGATTGTGTATCGGGAAGTGCGGTGAATGAAAGTTTTACATTGATTAGGGGTTAAAGTAAGCAGGCTATGTCCATTGCGTAGGTAGGAATACACTTCTTAGTACCATGGGGAATTGGGATCATCAATCTCACACACCATTTCAAAGTTTATCTTGTCATAGGCAGGGACCGTAAGATTCTCAAAAAGAAACTCACACCGTGCGCTGTGTTCTGGCATAGTGATCAAGGACCCAATTGTTTCCATAGCATTTGCTGCTTTGTTGTTCATGCAAGGGATCTACTGGAAGGTTAGTTTAGTGAAATGCATCTTGAGATCTTCAACTGTCTATCAATAGGGAAGCAACTTGTCATCCTTCGTTTGATATTCATCCATAACTTGTTTGATAACCAATTGTGAATCACCAAGCAACAATAGAGTGAGAATCTACCATTGTATGGCCTGTCATAGTCCAAGTACAAGGGCTTCATATTCTACAATATTGTTGTTACAAGGGAACTATAATTTGAAAGATTTAGGGATGAGATCCCCTTTTGGTGTAACAAACAAGATTCCTTCCCCTGATCATTTTTGAGTGAAGGATCCATCAAAATACAACTTCCATGGTCGACTTGGGGTAAGATTTAAGACTGATTCACCTGGAAAATCTATGATCAGAGGGTCTTTACCATCAACAGGTGCTTCAGCTAATTGATCTGCAATCACTTGTCCTTTGATGGCCTTTCAATCCACATAAACAATGTCAAACTCAGTAAGGATCATGAACCATTTTTCTATATGACCAGTAAGAGAAGCGCGTGCCAGGAGATACTTGAGTGGATCAATTTTAGCAAAAATATGAATCTTATGATTAAGCATATAATATCGTAGCTTTTATGTATAGAAAACAATGGCCAAACATGCCTTCTCAATTAGGGAATAATTCAACTCATAGCCAATAAGAGTTCTACTGAGATAGTAAATTGCTCGCTCTTTGCCGGTGTCATCTAGTTGTGCCAAGAGGGCTCCCAACGTGACCTCTGTAGAAGATATGTAAAAAATTAGAGGGTGACCAGCAACAGGTGGTACCAACATGGGTGGATTAGCTAGATAGCCTTTCAATTTTTCAAATGCATTTTGACACAAGCAATCCCACTGAAACTTGATATTCTTGCGCAGAAGATGGGAGAACGGATGCACCTTGTCAGCCAGCTGTGACATGAATCTTTTGACTGATTGTAGTTTTCCTTGTAAACTGCATAATTTCTTCAATTTTTTGGGTGGTGGCATCTCTAGGATTGCTTTCACTTTCTTTGGATCAACTTCTATTCCGCGTCGTGACACAATGTATCCCAACAACTTTCTAGATTGTACTCCGAAGACACACTTTTTGGGATTTAGCCTAAGCTTATATTCCTCCAATTGCTCAAAGATTGTAGTAAGGATAGGGATATGTGATTCCCTTGTTTTGGATTTGCCTAAAAGATCATCCACATAATCTTCCATGATGACATACAAAAGGTCATGAAAGATGGTAGTCATTGCTTGTTGATAAGTGGCTCTGGCATTTTTAAGACCAAAGAGCATCGCTTGATAACAGAAAGTGCCCCAAGGTGTTGTGAATATGGTTTTGTGCTGGTCTTCTGGTGCTATCCTGATCTAATTATAACCTGAGAATCTATCCATAAGTGACAACATTTCATGTCCTGCCGTCAAATCCACTATAATGTCAATATTAGGGAGTGGAAAATCATCCTTGGGACATGAAAGGTTGAGGTCTCTGAAATCAATGCAGATACGAATGCCTCCAGTAGGCTTACCTACTGGTATAATATTAGAAACCCATTCAGGATAGTCAATTGGTCTAATTACTTCAACATCCAGCATCTTCTAAAGCTCTACTTTGACTACCAATGCAACTTGAGGATGCATCTTGCAAAGCTTCTGCTTAACAGGTTTTACATTTGGATCTACCGCAAGATGATGCATGAAAAGATCTATATCAAGCCTAGGCATGTCTTTGTAGGTATAGGCAAAGTTGATTTTGTGCTTATGTAAGAATTTTGTCATGTCTTTCTTTTCTTGATCACTGAGAGAAGCTGCAATGTAAGTGATATGTGGATCTTCTTCTGTGCCTAGGTTGATTGGAATAGTATCTTCAATAATTATAGAGGATACTTCTAGTTCTGATGATATAAATATAAATTCATCCTCTCCCTCCTCTAGCACCTCAGAAAGGTTTTCACTAGAGGAAGCATCCTTTATTTTGTCTTTTTCTTCACCCTTAGGTGCCTACGAGAGGTTTTCACCAGAGGATGTATTTTCATTTTTTTTATTCTTATTTTCTTTTCCATTTTTATGAATAAGAGAGTTGACTTGGCTATTGAAGTAGGCTTTTTCACTATAGTGTATATGATGTTCATGTTCTTGGAGATTCTTAAGTCCAAAGAGGGCAAAAACTACCTCATGTAAATCACATATGTCCAAAGCTAGTGATGAGTCTTGTTGATCCTAGTCAATCAATTTGGGGTTTGTGAGGGGTAGACGAGGGGATGAAAGGTCAGCTTGGGCAATGGTGAAGACATGATGATTTTCATTTAGGTCATCTTCAATATATTGGAAGGGAATTTTGAAGAACTCTTCCTCAGTGTCTGAACCTGAGGCAGCTAAACAATAGTCCTTAGCAAAGTTAGTCTTAATTTCTATGGAACCCAATCCATGTCCTTTAGGATAACCATTAGCTGTTATGATCTTCTTTCCTGTTTCATTAGCTCCAAGACCAGTACCATGATATCCCATGTTTTCAACAATGGGAGTAACTTTAGGATACTTTCCTTTAGGGAAAGTTACAGGTCGCTCTTCTTCATCATTATGGAGCCAATCAAGGACACTATACTCCATGTGTTCATCTGATAAGGACCCCCAATGTTCAAAAATAGTTGACTTGTAGTGCATAAGTGCTTTATCCTTGGAGAGGGGTAATGGTGATGGTCTTCCATAAGACTTTGGAGATAAGGGGAGTTTCCCAATACATAAGGCACTTTCAAATTTATACTCTCCCATGCCTTGATCTGTGAATGTGGCCTTTGCATCAGATGAGGAGGGTTTGTCTTTAGTAGCTTTGTCCTCAGTGACTTTTTCATTCCCTTTTGATTGCTCAGTTGATGCATCAAATGTCTTTTCTGAACCAGGGGTTTCTTGATTGAAATGTTGGCCAAATTCATTCAACAGACAGTAATTAGCTTGTTTGCCTTCCAATCATTTGCAATATTGAAAAGGCTCAGGATCTCTAGGAATTGTGATTTCTCTATCGTGATGTGGGAACTTCAGACATTGATGATAGGTAGAGGGTACACCTTTGATAGTGTGTATCCATGGATGTCCTAGCAAGATGTTATAAGGTAGATCTAGATCTAGTACATGGAAAACAGTTTCAATCAGGGTTGGGCCCACTTGTAAGGTAAATGTGATCAAACCCTTGCTTTCTCATTCTCGATCATCATATGCTTTTATTGTAATTCTCTTGTTTGCATCAATGAGGTCCTCAAAAAGACCAATGTTACGAATCATCTTCAATGTGCACAAATTTAGGTCAGACCCACCATCTATGAGGACTCATTTTACTCTTGTGGAGTGGATTTTGCCTTCTATATGGAGGGATTTATTATGATGAGGATCGGGACCACTAAAGTCTTTATCAATGAAAACTAGATGTTCTTGTGCGGCTAGGTTCCCTATCATGGCTTTGAATTGTGCAATGTTGATGTTCTCAGGGACACAAGATTCATTTAGAGTTTTATCAAGGACTTCTCTATGAATTGGTGAAGTGGTCAAGAGCTCTAGAATGGATATCTATGCAGGTTTCTTTCGTAATTGGGTCAGCAAGTCAAAGTGTGAAGCAGGTTAAGCGGCAGTAGATGGTGCAGCTGGTGGATTCGCAGATGTAGAAGGTTTATTAGCAGCTTGAATAGTGACTCTGGGTCTTCATGTAGTGGCATTACAATCAGCAGCTTTGAGTATTATGGTATTAACATGTGTGTCAGCTTCTTCAATGCAGCCACAAAGATATCATTTTCATTTAAACTCCCACATGTTTGATCATGGCCTGTAATAGTATTGGTAGAATAGTCATATGGGATTGTGTTTGATGCATTGTTTTGATTATGAGGTGAGAAAGGTTGATTGTAGACTTTGAGTTTCACATTAGATGAGGATGCATTCTGACCTTCAACTTCAATTTTCCCATCTTCAATGAGGTCTTGCACAAAGTGTCTAATCTTCATGAATTTCTTGGTATCATGCCCCTTGATGCGATGATAATCACAATAATCATTATCCCTATACCAAATAGGTTTAGGTTGATTCTCATCAAAAGGTCGAGTATTTGGGTAAACTATCATTCCTTGATCCACGATTTGTTTGAAGATCACATCTAAAGGCTCTGCTAAAGCTATGAATTGTCATCATTGTCGATTATCATTGTTGTTTTTGCTGTTATTGTTGTAGTTGTTGCAAGCGAACAAAAATTATTGATTGCGTGGTTGTTGATTATTGTTCTAATTGTTGTTTTGATTTTGATTGTTGTTTTGATTCTGATTGTTCTGATTGTGCTCATTCTGATTCTGGTTTTGGTTGTTGTTGCGATACTGATTTTGATTCTGATTGTTATTGTGATTGTTTTGATTGGTATTGTTGGATGCTTGAACATTTTGAACATGTTTGGCATCAGTCACTCCATCATTGACAACTCCTTTGTTCTTACTCCAAAATTTTGGTTTATCATTATTGGAAGGAGTATAATGTTTGATGCTAGCTCTTTGCAAAAGGCCATCTTCAATGTCTTTTCCCTTCTTGATAAGGGATTCAAAGGTGTCAGGTGAAGCCATTTTCATTTGGAAGGACATTTCAGAAATTAAATTCTTTGTGAAGATGTCGATTAAGTGACTATCAAGTATTTTCCATGGCATGCAATTTGCAATATGTCTCCATCGTTGTAAGAAACTAGCAAAGGTTTCTCCATTCTTTTGTTTAGTATTACACAAATCACTAAGTGTTGCTTGATGTTCAATGTTATATGAATATTGTCCAACAAACTTCTTTGCAAAGTTAGAGAAGGTAGAGATTGACCCATAAGGAAGGGCCATGAACCATTCCAATGCTGCGCCTCTGAGACTCCTAGTGAAGAGTCTTTTTAAATAATTCTCATTATAGGAGACCTCTTGACATGCAATGTAAAACTCTTTGAGACATTGTAGGGGACATGTTTCTCCTTTGTATTTCTCAAATTTGGGCATCTCAAAGTTTGGTGGGAATGGTTGCATTGTGATAGATTTTTCAAATGGATAGGGACAAATCTCTTCAAAAGAAAACTCCTTCTTGCCCCCA
>MU227111.1:54041-70024 GCA_018584345.1 Thuja plicata
CTCCTTTGTATTTCTCAAATTTGGGCATCTCAAAGTTTGGTGGGAATGGTTGCATTGTGATAGATTTTTCAAATGGATAGGGACAAATCTCTTCAAAAGAAAACTCCTTCTTGCCCCCATTTTGTAAACCTTGTACGATGCTTTTGAGCTCATTGAATTGTTGGGTGAAATCTAGAGTATTCTGTGTGAAAAACGGGGGTACATAACCTCCAGCTCCTCCAAATTATGCAGCTGGAAAGCCCATGGAGGTCATACCAATGGTAGGAGGAGGTATATATTGATAGGCTCATGATGTACTATTTGCAAATGTTTTTGTCCCCATTGTTTGAAACAAAGATGAAGAAAAAGGCATGGAAACTTGCCCTATGTTGTCGACATTAGCACTTACCCCTTGAGTTGTTGTCATTTGAGTGCTATTGTGTGTAGTATTGTTTGGCAAAGCACTTATGATCTGTTGGATTTGTTCGGGTGTCAAATGGGGTATTGATGTGGTTGTTGATATAGGTGCTGATATTGGTATTGATGTGGGAGGTTCGCTAACAGGTCCTTTTCCAGTGTCACATGATGATGTAGCATTTGAAGTAGAAGCCATGGCTGCAGTAGCGGCAGTAGTGACTTTAGTGACATTTCTAGTAAGGAGTGTTTCATCAAAGTCAATAGGAACTGTGACACCATTATGAATGAGATTCAAAAATATCTCATCACTGTTATGCAAAATGGCCTTCTCAACCATTTCCAAATTGTAGGGGTCTCTAAGGAAGTCAATCACTTGGGTGGCCCTTTCTTCTTGGTCCACTAATTCCATTTCTTCAGTCACTTCTTCAACTCATACCCCACTTCCATTAAAGTATTGTGTGGCAAATGGGTTCTCCTCACGATTGACAGTGTTGAATGTTGTTCACCTCATGTTTCTAGCTTGGGATCGAGTGACAACCATACAATGGTAGAAGAATGAAAGATAAGGAGATGTAAGAGATAAAATGGAGCAAAGATCTTTGATTGGATTTGATTGTATTTGATTGATTGACTGATTGGTTTGGATTAAGGATTGATTTGATTGATTGAATTGATTGATTGGATAATTGATTTAAAGGTTTTTGGAAAAAAACCTAAGCATGTTAAACCTTATGATGATACAAACACAAAGGATTTAAAGTAATACATGTTCTACTTGAAGATGGACTTGTGATCTCAAGCAAAATGGGACATTACTAAGGGATTTAAATTACTTCAGACAGATTGATGGTCTACAAGTAATGTTGTGTTTGTTTGAGGATGAAGGTTTATGATACTTTGATTAAGGTCTTTCAACCTAAATATTTGATTTGATTTTGATCTAATTCTCCAAAGGAACAATGATGATGGAAGAAATTTTGGGTAAATTGTTCAATGGAAAGAACTAATTTTTAGAACAAGCAAACCAAAAAAGAACAAACACACATCTCAAATCAATCCAACAAGGGACAAAGAAACCTTGAGAGATACTAGCAAATGTGACATTAGGGGATCTTGCTTCAACTTTGTAATATTTTGTTTGTGTATGTTCAAGTGACTCTTTCGAGCCACTTATGTTTTTACTAGGTCTAGCACAACGAAGACAGTTCAAATAGTAGCTACCTTAGGAATTTGGCTTTGCATGAAATATTATAGGCCCATTGCTTGGTAGTCCTTCAGCTCACACAACATGTCAACCCCGGAAGGGCGCCCGTGTTTTTTCCTTTTGCCAGGTATTTTTGTCGTGCTACAAAGATCTCTTTCGCAACACAATACCCTGGGACACGTATGATGGGAATCTTGGGGGGAGAATCTTCCCTCCCCTTGCACTATAATAAGTCAATGTTCAGAGGTGAATCAGGTAGGCTACTACTTTATAGTTGCTAGCAAGATTTCGTTGCGTCCCCACAATCAATTTGTACAGCGTGAGACACTTAAGTCTCTAGTTCAACTATGCCAGTATGCTGAGGATATTCACTCAGTATGGACTACCATTGAACATGACCCACCCGATCTTGAAGGGATAAAGAGGACCTTTGGGTCACACTTTATTTCTATACCAGTCGAAGGGATTACTGATTTGAGGTCGTCCTCTAAAGGGGAAGCGCTCCCTCTAGACAGGCCTCTCTAGAAGCTTGATTAAACTAAGCTTTCTCTTCACCCAAGATCCATGAAGGTGAGGGGAGAGGATATGTCTATAGTTTAATCATAGCATCATGTAAATTAAAGGGATCTATCTAATGACAAATAAGCTCAAAAGAAGTGTTGAAAAACACTTCTTCAAACACACCAAAAAGAGTTTATTTCTCAAATTGAACCTAATTAAAGCAACTACGTGTTTTCTACCTAAGCAAAAGACACAATAGTGTGATTAGGCATGCAAGTTCAATTTGTTTCCCACACAACAAGAAGTAAAGCTTGAAAGGTGTGTTAATTCACTTTAAGTCACTCAAGAGTTATGAAGTTCATTTCCCTTAAACATTCAAGATTGGGTAAAGTTCATTTTAAGAAACATTCATTCTAAGATAAATGGTTAAACATACAAGTTCATTTAGATAATCCTCAAAAAATCATTTACGGAACCTGCATGAAACTGGTTAGTAGTTTGGAACTTTAGTTTTGCCAAGAAAACAAAACCTAGGAAAACAGTCGCAGATGGCAAATCTTTACAGACGGTGATCTGCGCAGACAGTGATCTATGTCGACGATGATCTATGAAAATGGTGACAGACCTGCACAAATGACAAGAAACAAATAGTCAAATTTTACTAAAAAGAAACAGACCTATTAAAACTGAAAACTAACATTTTATCAAATTATTCCAGCATTTAACTCTTAAAAAGTTTATCACTGTCAGAAACCAGAGAGTTAAGAATGTTGTAAATTGACAAAAAAATAGTTTTAAACCATAGTTCTATAAGTCATTTTTGCACAGGCGGAGATGGTAAAGTATCAGCGCAGACGGCCGAGTTTCACAGACGACCGAGAAGCGGAGATGGCAGTCTACAGAGATGGGTCTACGTTAGAGTTCTCTGAACTGTGAAAAATCTACAAAAAATGTTAGAAAATAAGGGACGTGGGTCCCACTGGGCGTACTAAAATGTATGCGATGAAACCTAACCTATTGGGAGCACGCTCAGACATGCAAACGTTAGAGATATACATCAAATAACAACATTAAACATGTCTAAAAGCATACTATTAAAAATAAGAAGAGATTCATCACAACCTCTGATGAGCCAAACAAGTGCACCCAAGCCTTATTGATTTGCTCTTAGAGAGGTTTTTGGGTGTGCTCTCCCAACACAATATTATAATCCCACTAGAAATGCATTAGAAAGATAAGCTAATAACTTAAGAACAAGTATAAGAAACTTGTCTTAAGCTTTCACCATGGATGAAAATGCAAGTATTAAACTAGGATGATATGCAAGATCTAACTAAGATAATAGAACTAGATTCATTCCATATTAAACCTAAAATGTGATATCTATATTCAATAATGAAACAAACATGAAAATGAACTAAGATTGCTATGCTAAATTGTTTAAAAAATTCTAGAGCTAAACTAGCATGATAACAATGCAAAAATAAGAGATGATTTGCTCTTGAGAAAGGCCTCTATTTATAGAGTTTTTGGAGGAGAGAGAGGGCTTGGATGAGGTGGAGCTCAGGTGGCATCCACATAGGTGCCACATGAGGGACACATAATCCATGCAAGAGGCCCACTTTTATCACACATGTGTGAGCAACTTTGGATGTGATGGGTCAAAGTGTACTTAAAGTACACATGTGAAGGATCTTGTAAGAAGGTGTAAGAGGGTGTAAGAGTTTTGGATCAATGAGACACTTTTTGAAAGTGTAAGAAGGTGTCATCATAGGTGTAAGAAACCTTGTTGGCACCAAACAAGGATTATTTGGAAAAGTTAATTTTTGGAAATTTGCTCACACATGTGTGAGAAAATAATTAGGACTAATTGTTGTAGGAATCAAGAAATTAGTTTAATTAACCTTAGTTAATTAATAGATAGGTCTATTTGGTGAGAGTGATGTGAGGTAGGGTAGGATCTAGGTTCAAATTAGATTTAGATTAATTGTGGTTTAGTAGAATTTAGGTCATGTGAAGGAATAAATAAAAAAAAATTTAATTTAAAGGGAATCAATGAGGGATAATGTATTAAATAAGATTTAATATATTAAAAAGAGGGTAGTATTTAAATTAAATTTAAATACTAAGGAGAGTGAATCATATTTAATTAAATAAATTAAATAGATAGAAGAATATAACAAGTATAATTAATTAAAATTAGCTATAATGTTATGAGAATATTAATTAAATTAATATAAGGAAAACTTTGGATGTCTACAAAGGTTACCCATAGATAGGTGAAGGTAGTCTTTTCTTAGTCTTCAAGAAGAATCCTGATTTGGTTATACCCATTGTACCCATCAAGGAATGAAAAATATTTGTTGCCTACTAAGGAGTCTAACACTTGATCTATAAATGGAAGAGGGAAGTGGTCATTTTTGGTGGCATTATTGAGCTCTCTGTAATTGACACATACCCTTCACTTGCCTCCTTTCTTGGGGACAATAACTAAAGGAGAGACCCACTGACCGTCCGAGATGGGGTAGATAAAACTAGCACTAAGAAATTTTTGTAACTCTATTTTCACTATGTCCTTTAATGTAGGGTTAACACATCTTTGAAACTGTGTGACATGGGATTTATCCTCTTTGAGATATATCCTGTGAGTACACAATTTAGTATCTAAGCATTTTATGTCCCCATAATCCCATGTAAATGTTGTGTTATGATCTTTTAATAGCTTGGCTAAGGATGGTTGTTGTTGAGGGGTAAGATGACTATTGATGTTCAAGCAACGTCCTGGAGAAACTTCTAATTGCTTGGTTATCTCCACCATAGTGTGGTAAAATGTGTGATTAGAATCTGCAACCATACACTTCAATAAAACATTACATCGAAGGGGTTAGTATCAAAATGGTGATCAAACATAGCATAAAACCTTTAAAACTGGCTTATTGCTTCCTAGTTGAAGTGAGCATGATTCTCATGTGTTTCCCATCAGATTTGGACATAGAAAATCAGTGACTTGAATACTCCAAAATAGAATATTCAATGCAAGGAGAAAGATGCATAGACTTGCATACTTTTCTCTTGAAAGCTTTGAAAATGAAAATTCATGAACTAGCAAACCAAATGCATAATAACTATGAGAAATGAAGCTAAGATGCAAGATTAAGCTATCAATGAGAAGAAAAATGCATCTACATTTAAGCTATGAAAGGAAACTAGAATGCTGTTAAAATAAGAGAATAAAGCTTAACAATTCAAGAATTCAAGTAAAATACTATGCAAGAACTATAAGTGCACAATGAAACTCTAGAATGAAAATAGCATTATAACTCTACTCCAAACCTTCTTTTTATTGTGAGCATGGTAGCTATCCCTTTTATAAGAGATTCCAAGAAATGAGTGGTTGAGATTAAGAGACAAAAGGCAATGATCAATGGTGGAGATGCAACTTCCTTCAATCAATGTGAGCTAAGTGGAATGCATTTGATCGATCAACCTTTGTGGAGAATAAGACAAATATGGTATTTTCCCTTTTTATTTGTTTTATTTGATTTTGAGTGCACACCCATGTGTGAATGGGTTCACTTTTTGATTTATCCCAATGTTTTATGCATTTTTAAGATTTAGGCTTGTATGATTGATTATTTGATTCAAAAAGATAGGATTGGGATCATGAAAGCAAATTTGATTAGTTGCTCTCATAATCAGAGTCTAGCAATAATGTCTTGGATTTTAAAATTTATTAAGACCAATTAATCATAAATAAGGGCTATAGGTTTTCTCAACCAATTTTAGGTTATTACATTTGCCCTTCTTTGACTAAAGTGTGATCGATCTGGGAACACATTGGGTCAAAAAACATGTGAAACTTGGATGGATCTAGAAATAGCTTGATGTGAAGTGATGAAACTATCTCATGGATCAAAACTGATTCTGGACTTGATTGAATGAGGATCAATTGAAGATTTAAATATATCAACTCCAAACTTGATTGAGAAAAGACTGATAGTACCAAATCTGAGATTTATTGGATGAAGATCGATAGATATTTACAGGTATCAACTCTAGACTTTATTGAGCAAAGGCTGATAGAAGAGATCTGAGTATATCAACTCTGGGCTTGATTAAGCGAAGAATGATAGAAGAGTTTGAACATTCATCTTGATGTGACGTGATGAAACTGAATGTTCATCCTCCAAGAAGATTTCCTTATTTTGGATTAGGTTTGAATGATGAATCAACCTAATGTGGTGCGATGAGACAGATTGCCATTAAGATTAACTGATTAGGATAAGTGACTTGATATGAGTCCTGATGAATCCAATTACCAAATTGAGAGGAGTTATCATATTGATATGGTGCGATGAACCTGATATGCCCCTAGAGATTGAGATTTTTTATGTGCAGTGATAAGAATCACTTGATTAATTTTTGATTTAAGTCAGGCCTGATGCCCCTAGATTGAACTTGTTGATGTGAATAAAATTTTTGATATAATGGTACTGCCCCCTTAGGAACTAAAGCAAAAGGAGGGGAGGCACAAGCCTGATAGATCAAAAATTATTGAGAATTTTGAGATGCACGTCTGTTTAACATTTGGTTAACCAACTTTGACCATAATTGTCCTAAGTTGATTTTTTTTGGATTGGAGGGGGAAATGCGTGAGGAAATTGATCAAGAGGGATATCAAATTGGAATCTTGTGAGAGATCATTAGTGATCAACTACATTTGTGAAAAATAGGTTAATTTGAATTTTTGAGTATCAAAATGTCATCAGATTTCTATTTCGGTCTTGAAAATGGATTTAGAGCGGTCTGATTAGCCAGGGGTGCAATTTTCACACCCATCAGGGAACTTCAAAAATTAGGTCAAAATATCTATATAAGGCTCGAAGGGGTCATTTTCAAATCATTTTTACCATCCACATTTGAGTTTCTAGAAGCTTCTTTGAGCGAAAATTGTGGTCCCAGTAGAAAATCATCGATTGGAGCACATGCGACGATATGGATGGTCACAGGGCTACCCACCTCCAATAAGTAATTGATAAACTTCTATCTTCACATTAAATTTTGCAACTTTTTCATATATTTTTGCACGTTTTGAACATTTTTAGGTCGTAGGTCCTAGTTCTTCGTATGAGCCGATGAGAGGGCTCGTACAAAAATTTAGAAAATTGTCTTTTGTCATTTCAAGCCATTAGTTTTGTCGCACAAGGACCACCCACATGTGGTATGAGCATATTCATACAAGCCCATTATTTCATTTGGCCTCATTAGATTTGTCATTTTAGAGTGATTTTTCATATCACAAATAATCCTGACTCGTACGAGTCTCGGTGTCAATGTGCTCCATGTGTTGCCTTTCATTGTTTCATCTGTTACTGATGAATCTGTTGTTCTTTTAAATATCATGGAACATGCATGTAGATAGTATATTTTCTTCATAGATGATATGTTGCTTACTGTGATGAATATGCATCTTGTTATGTTATTACTAACCATTTGTGCGCAGATAGGTAACTTTAAGGAGATGAAATTTAGTTGATCGCTTCAACGAAGGATTTGAGGAAGCAATTAGTTAAAGGAATAGCTCAGTTTTTTGAATTTCTTTGTTGAGTGTTTTTTTATAATGCTATTTATGCAAGCCTAAGAATGCAAATACATCCTATGACACTAAGTAGTCAATTCAGTGATTCTGGTAGTCTGTATTTTCATCATTGGGCATTTGGGACATCAGAGCCAATACAACCCTTACTGGTCCCACTATGACCATAAGAATATGAACATGAATTTTATCAGATGAAATATGGGAGACAACATAAGCATCAAGATATAGGAACTAGGATGGATTGAATATTGTCTCCAATTGATTTTGTAAAGATACGACAATATCAAGACATTCAGAGCTAAGATAACCATGAGTGTGTCCTTACATAAATAGGCAGAAATAATAGACAAGGAGATAGTTCCAACCTCACCTTAGTGTGCAAGTAATTAGTATCAAGGGATGTGAGGCTTAGCCACCTAAATATGGAAGCTCTTACCATATACACCCTATTTACTTGACACAAGGATCATTGGGACCATACCAACAAGCAGGAAAAAAAAGAAAAGTGTATGAAATTTATCGATAACAAACAAAATCCACGAAAAAGATCATCAAGCATTTAGTCTATGTAAGTTGTTGATGTGGGTGTTGAGAAACAATGCTATGTTGTTTTGTGTGTTATTTGTGCAAATTTTGTAGTGTTTGTCTGATGTGTGTTGAAAAACACAAGTTTGTCCGAAAGAGATTATTGAGAAACACTATTTGATTAAGGTGTTGAGAAACACAAGTGTGTCAGTGGAAAACTATCTAGGTGGCTAGAAGACCATGATAGAAAATGAGAGGTAGGACAATAACAAGGTATGCAAATGCAGGAACCAGGATGTAGCCCTAGGACTCAAGAGCACAATCGGTTCCAAATGTAAGAGGTCAAATTTACTATTTGCAACGTCAAGATAGTCAAGTGATGTGTTGATAGATGGAGCACTAATTACAAGTAATACTTGTTTACCAAGTTTTCACCACTTAGCAGAATTTCTATTTAAGGCGCCTATTTCCAGGTTTTCACAAAGGCACTTTTCTAGATTTTTTTATTTTATTTGCTCTTTTTTTCATTTATTTTTTTATTTTTTTATTGATGCATCAAGACGCTTGTTACCAAGTTTTCACCAGGATGATCATTTTTTCAGGACTTTTTCTAAAAAAATTGAGTTTTTCTAATTTTTAACTATTTTTTATATTTTTTTAGGATCATATTGTTAGAATAACTAAGAGGGGGGGTGAATCAGTGGCCTAAAAAATATTCCAATAAATTAACCCATAAACTTATTACCACAATTGTAAGTCTCTTGTTATCTTCAGTCCTACAAGATGAATGCCTTTAAATAATCTCAACAAATAACTACTGCTCAGAGTTCACTGTTAAACCTTATTCTAACTATTTACCGATTAGTAGTATTTCATTTACCGAATTACAATAAATAACTTAGTGTATACCGATCAATCTAGATTAGTTATTTGTAATGCAAAACACTAAAGTAATGACTCATAAACACATTAACACATGGATTTTTAATGTGGAAACCCTGTTAAGGGAAAAACCACTTGGGAATGGTAACCCAAAATTTTCACTCTTCTGAAGTGAGCTCGGTGAAGAGCCAACCTTGTTAAAGGTTAAAAACACAATATTAGGTGTGACCTTGTTAGAGGATTTAAATAGAATATTTTTTTAGTTGATATCTGGCATCTCTATGTTATCTTCATGACCAAACATTTTGATACTCCTTAGGATGTATCTCAATATATAAAGGATTGTTAAGTCCTGCTCGGTTAAGAGATATTCTGATCCAATGGTTAAATTGAAATAGTAAATGATCTGTTCACATATACAACTATACTTTGCAGATTTTCAGATCTATTTTAAGCTCATAATACCTTTCTGATCAATGTATCTTTTCAATACCTTTGCTCCACTTCTTTCTTCTCGGTGATGTTGTGGTTATCTATTGCTTGGTGTTCGCAAAAATCTTTAGCTCTTTCCTTAGCTTGATTGATCAAGACTAAATGAATTTGTTCTTCATCAGTTTCTCTTCAACATATTATTTCTCTATTCACCCATAATTCACAATTAATTATCTTATCTCTTTATAGACATTATTTCACTATTTCTCAGTCCTTAAATTTCTTGTTCTTCTCGTGATCCACAATTCTAGCCAATCTTGCTTTAAAACTTTACTTCAGTTTTATCCTGTAGATTTCTCTTTGACAACTGGAATAAAACAACTTTAATATTTCTCTTATCTCTGTCTTTTAACTTGTCTATGAAAACAATATTAAAAACCAATTAACTCCTTCTTTAGCTCTTTCCAACTAAGTCTTTTTTCATTTTTGAACTTCAGTTCCTTTCAATGTGTTAACTCTTTGTTAGCTTCAGTCAACACTTCAGTTTTCCTCGGGCATTTCTGTCAGGGTTGTCTATCTGTTGAGTAACACTGTGATTCTTCTCATTGGTAATGCTTATGATTTTTCTCTTCGATAATTCTTTCTTGGGTTTCTTTCTCAGGCATCACTGTGACTTTCCTCTCAGGTTTCTCTATCTGTCAGGGTGCACTGACCGTCAGTGTTTGTAGTCACTTAGTGCATACTAAACTTTTATGCATTACTGATAGAATAACCTTTATCTTTCTAGTTCTCTGAAGTCTTTGACACAATATATATAACCAATTAGATTATATCAAGTTGACATCAATGAAAATACAATACATTAACTGACCTAATGTCTTGCATTAACTTTCTGCAGCTTGGTGATCATCAACTTAACATCTTCAAACATTCAATCAGTTATAGTTCTTCAATCTCTCCCTTTGGCATTGATGGAAACACACTACATTATCACACTATATTATTACTAATACAATATGAAATATATTATTTTTAGTTCATCAATCTACCAATCTTTTTGTTCTATAACCAATACAAATGTTTGGCTCTCGGTAAGCTCATATAGCTTAGATTTGTTTCCTGCAGAGTGCTTTCTTCAATATTCAATCCCTTCACTGGATATATGTAGAAGATTTTGATTCTGTCTCCTCTCTAATGTTGTCTCTCCCTTTGATTGTTCCTCTCCTTGAACATCTCTTTCTCTTTTGACAACAATATAGATATATTCTCTTCCTTTTGATATTCTCTCCCTTACAGATTACATCTCTCTATTAGGATATCTTCTCTCTATTTTATGGATATTTCATGTGTATATATAATCTTTCTCCTTTGGATCTTCTCAAGATACTCTTTCCCTTTGAATTCTTAGGATAAGGATATTCTCTCTCATCTTGATATTCTCTCCCTTTGACAACAATGCCAAAGTAAACATTGATCATGTCAAATTTATATCCTTTCACCCTTTTTATAATATACTCCTTGAATTTTCCTATCCATCAACAATACAGTGACTCTAGTGTTCAGTGAAAATATGTACCTTTCTATGTACTAATGTATCTTTGCAGTCCATCTCTTTGCTTGCATCAACATGAATGATCTCTTGATTAAGTGTAGGCTGATGTAGCCTCCTAGTCAGCTTACTGACCAATAGACAAGGGTTGGACCCCTAGTCTATTTCTCAGGTACTCAAATGTATCTTTCGGCAATGGCTTTGTGAATATATCAACTAATATTTCCTTTGATTGAAAATATTCCTATATCACCTCTTTCCCTTGAACTTGTTCTCTTAATTAATGATACTTGATTACAATATGCTTAGTCTTAGCATGCATTACCAAATTCTTAGAAATTTTTATTGCACTGGTATTATCACAATAGATAATCACTGGTTCAATGATTTTCATATTCATACCTTCCAGTAATTGTTTGATCCATGCAAAGTTAGAGAAGTTTGCAATAGCAGCCACATATTCTACTTCTACAATAGATTGTGAGATGCATCCTCGCTTCTTTCTTATCCATGTGACAAGTCTATCACCCATGAAGAATTCTCCTCTAGTTGTACTCTTTCTGTCATCTAATTTTCCAGCCCAGTCAGCATCTGTATAGACTTGAAACTCAAATTTTCCTTCTCTTTTATACCATAATCCATAGTCCTTGGTGTTCTTTACATATCTCATAATTCTCTTGACAATAGTCATGTGTGATTCTTTGGGATTAGCAGACAATCTTGTAATTATTCCAACTACATGTTGGTCTGGTATGAACAACATACATTAGTTTTCCAATCATTGATCTATACAAGGTGTTAGGGATTTTTCTTGTATGAACCACAGTGCTTGAAAAAACTACTTGAACACCATGCTTTCTAATACTGATTCAGAGACAAGAAAAGCCTAATTGCTAAGGACTGGATACGGTCCTTCTTCGTTTTGAGCTCCACATATACTCAGGCAGGTTTTACCTCTTATGATTGCTATTTACACAGTATGTGTTGATGTGGACACTGATCTGCTATGTATCCTTTGTTAAACCAACTTATGAATCACCTTGCAAATAACCAAGCATAACCAGATGCAAGATATAACCATACAAACCATGGTTGTAAGCATAATAAGAACCAGTGATACAAGGATTTTCATCCTTCTTCCTTTTCTTTATAGGAGGGATAACCTAATGATTCACTCTCCAAGGAATCAATAATATGGACATTGTCCTGCTGACATAGGTCCTTAACAAGTTTTGTTTGTCTGTTCTCAATAACAAAGTATTTTGATTGAATTGGTTTTGATATATTGGAATAACTTAGACAAAGATAGATTATTAGACTGTTTTCTGAACTAGTGCCTATCCTTTGGGCTATAGAGTCAAAATAAGCTAAGATCTCATAGAAACAAAATACAGTAAAATGCCTTACATCTCACATGTAATTAAGGTAAGTTGCCTTACAAATTACCCTGTCATCTCAAAACTATTGTATCATATCCTTAATCAAAGAAGTATGCTCCTTGAAACTACTTACAAAACTTAGTTCTTTCCTTAAAAGAAACTTGCAAGTAATCAAATAGTTACCTTATAACCAGAATGTTTCAGAATACCTTGTAAACTTAACATAGAAGAGCATACACAAAGAATAAAGAGACAGCAATGGAGGAGAGTAAAATTGCACCGTATATTATTTATATGATCCATCTTTCCATACATGAAAGATTATACAGCTTCAAAAGATAGACAGAAACCAGAATATCTGAATTATGTGATATATTATGTCCTTTTCAAAATGTTCCAACATCAAAGACCCTTAACAATTACAACTCTTATGATATATATAGGTTTTTGACCATCTTGGAATCCCTTAAGGATGCAACAAGCTTCGGATGGTCACTTGAAAACCTAACCCTAAATTTATAAGAGAGACAAAAGAAAGAGAGAGAAGAAGCGGTGAAAGGACTGAGTCAAAAAGGTATAAATAGATATTTCTTGTTCTTCTCCTGATCTGGCGACTACAATCAGATTTGTAGATGGTAGCTGGTAGTATTTATGCTGAGTCTGGATAGTTGTGCTCGCCTACTCACCTACATTCTCCTTTTGTAATAACTGTCCTTCTTGTCTTTGAACAGTGTAGTGCCAAGTGTTCACTTTACTCATCATCCAAAATCTCTTCTTCAACTACAGGCTTCTTTTTCTTTGGTGTAGTCATGACTTCCCAAGCCTTTACTTCATCATCTGATGGCCACTTGAAGTCTTGAGTACTCTGTACCTACACCTTTTGCCTGTCCCATCTAGCATCAGTGATGTTCTTGACATCAAGTAGGAACTTGTTGATATCAGTATCTGCTTTAAAGGCTTCATCCAATATCTTATTGAATCCCTCTATATCAACCTCAGTTCCTAAAAGAAAAGTCTCTTCACTAGGCATCTTGCTATCAAACTCACTCTTCCAGGCATCTATAGCCTTTACTTGGTCATCATCTCCCTTTAAGGAAGGAATAAACCTATTGAAATCATTTGAAAAGAGGCCCAATTTTACCTCTATCTGGTTTAATTTTCCTTTGAAGAATGAGAGAGCAATGTTTACTCTTTTGATCTCATCTCCTAATTCATTTACTATCTTAGAAAAATCCTCTTTTATGGACTGCAAAGATGACAACTTCTTAAACAAATTTTCCCTAGTAGACCACTTAGTGAAGTAAGGGTTCAGAATTGCAAGGTACCCCATTACCTCAGTATAAAATACTGGCAATTTGTTGTATGTATTGACTACAACATCAGCTTTGTCTTTTAGAATCTCAATTCTATGTTGTAGTATGCTTTTCAATGCCTTCAAATCTATTGCATTTCCTTTTTCTTCATCCACCTTTTGTTCCACAGCCTCTTCTGACTTAGGCTTATTTTCAATCTGCATTGGTGGTGGTTGTGAAAGCACATATACTACCTCAGGCTTTGCCTCCAATTCATCTGTCAATGTCTTGATCAACTGATCCCTCTGGTATAGTTGTATGTGGCACATGTCTCTATCCTTAGACACTGCACTTGTTTCTTCCAACAAAGTAGTATACCTTTGAGACAATTTTTTTGTCTTGTCCTCATTCAATTGAGCCCAGTGTGTCATAATTTGGGAGATTTCTAAGTCCCCTGTATTTTGTACAGACCACACCATCTGATTCCCCACCATATTTTCTTTAATATTCACTAATTGGGGCTTCTGGTCTTTTGGGCTTAAGCTCCACATTGCAAAGGCCTGAGATTTTGGGCTATACCCAAATCCTTTTATCATTTCTCCTACCTGGACCTCACTTGCCATTTTAAGGTCTGGCTACTTTTTGATTTGATCTATAATGAAAGCAGATGCTAAATCCCATCCTTCAGCCAATAATATCCCACTTCCTATCACCATTTTCCTGGCATCCTCAGGCGAGATATCCTCATTTTCAGGATCATAATTTTGTAAGGCCACTAGGGCTTCATTTATAATTGTCTCTTTTCCATCCATAGTTAATTGGGACCTTATTTTCTCTGCTTTGTGGCACCTTAGGAAGTCTTTAAACTCCTCTATTTTTACAAAGCTGTCATCATCTAGGAATTTTTGTTGATGAAGCAATATTTCATCAACAAAAGCCCTGAGTGGTACTTCAACTTCATCTTCTAAGTCAGGTCGTTGCTTCTTGCCTTCCCTGATTGCTTTTCTCAGGTTATGATCATATAACCTAGTGCCAGGTACTAAGGCCTTAGCCTTATCCTTTTTCTTACTTTGTCCTTCCACTGAAGACTACCCTAACTCCAATTTATGTCTCTTTGCAGCACGCTCCTCTACATCATCAGGCTGCGTAGCAACTGTTAGATCTACAATGTGTCCTTCTGCTCCCTGCAACTATGGGATCTCAGCCATTTCTTGCTCTGAAGCTTGTTGTGGCGGAGGATTCACGGGAGGACGTGCATAATCACTGTCATCACTGCTCTCATATTCTAATTCTGAGTGCTCAGGTGACTGAGCACCTTTTTTATCCAGGACAGTATCCAATTGCTCTACAAGCACATAGTAGTTGTCTATCATGGCCTTAATACTATCAAAATATGGGAGATCAGGGTAAAAACCTCCTAAAGACAACCCATTTCTTTTTATTTGTGTCTCCAGCTTTAGCAACTCCTGGATTCTCAGTCTTCTCATATGAATGTCATCTTCATCCAAGATGTTTCTTGTTGAATCTTCTTCTATGCATTCACAATGAACATTGGTATTAGGGATGGTAGGAGTATATAGTTTCCTAACCCCTGCCATGAAGCCCTCTCGGTCAATGTACCTATAAGGGGCTGCCCCCATTCTGTACTTCTCCAACCACTGACCCACTTCATCTATGGCATTCTTGCCAATTGTAAAGTTGGAAATTTTGAACTGCCTAGGGGTTATATTACCCTTTTTGTGTGGTGCAAAGTGCTCATTATCTGTTAGCATCAGCTGCCAAATGAATTCCATAGTAGCTACTCTCACAGGCACATGATAAGGTAACAAATGAGGTGGGTGAATACACCCATATACCCTGATGATGGTGAAATTATCCTCCAAGAAGAAGTCACCCCAGTTATGATTTCCAGGCCAATTATCCAAATACTCACAGGGCCTAAGCAATTGTATGACCTTTAATAGGACTCTAGTCCTGCTTATCCCCAAACTCTGCACAATTGGATACTCAATCCAATTCTAGAAAGCACAGTAGTCACATTCCCCAGAAGTGTAATTCCAAACCCTGACCCAAAAATGGATAGGATTTGGTGCTGTCTGATAGAATCTCTGAGGAGACAAGTTATGCACATCCATGATTACAAAATTGAAGTATAAGAGAAGGTGCATTAGAACTGAATAATGCAAGAATTTAGGCTCCTTCTCCTTGGGGTTCTTTAATCTCT
>MU227111.1:79834-127759 GCA_018584345.1 Thuja plicata
TGGAACTATACCTCTTCTCCTGCTTCGTCATGTCAATTTTAGTAGACATGGTGCTGAATAAGCCAAAGGCTTGCATGAATGAGTTCCTGTTTAAAATTAGCAGGGCAGTGCCATCATCCCTTTTGATGGTCTTTTTCAGGGCATCATAGTGATTTTCTAGGTCTAGAAATAGGTCTACATCTAAGAAAACATCAGGAACAAGCAACCTAGCAAGACCACATGTCCAAGGGTTTGATACAGGGATGGGCTTATCATAATTTTTATAGAAGTAATTGAAAAGGGAGAAACTTGTTGTGCCCGGGGTCATAGCATCTCGAATGTTCTTGTACTCATCCAGGAGAACATTAGCATCGGCCTTCTTCTTCTACATTGAACCTGGCAGGAGACGGAGAAACTCATCAAAGAAACTTGCTTTTCCTTTCTATTTCTCTCCACTCCCTCCACTTGTTGAAGCAACACTCACAGCTCTGCTCATCCTTGCAACACCCTGAATCTCTTTTTCCATACTGATATTGAAACAAATCTATCTCAAATATCAGCTGTTTGTTCTGAGCACAATCTCCTGCAATTTAGAACTCTCTAATCAACTTTGGATATACTACAAACTACGCAAAATATCACTCTTCTGATAATTACCAACTTGGCTCTGAAAACTGAAAGCACGGTGAATGAGAATGAATGCACTATCAACTCCTTATATCCATCATTCAGAGTACACACCTCATAATCCAGAAACATTAGTTATGCCATTAATTCGACATGCTGTGAACTTGAAAAACCTAGCCGTAGTTGCTGAGCTTGACAGAAAATCAAATTTTCAAAAATGAATCCTCGGAGCAATCATATAATGTTTAAGAGAGCTGACATGTCACATTCTAATTCATTGTCTGTCTCACATCTCAGCTAATCTTTTTTCACAATAATCAAAATACGAGACTGTGATTGGTTGCCGAGAGATTTACTCTGTCACATCAAAAAACTACCGCTATTTTTTAGATCTTGTAATCAAGCGACTGCATGACTGGATTAAGTCTCTTTGTCACGGGCCTCTGTTATTAACCATGGTTCCATCTCAAGACTTGGTGACAATGTGCTTTCTTAACTTTGGCTAACCCAAGTGATCATCTAGCGATCACGTGACATAACTGAAATCATAGTCGCGCACAGTTAACAGTAACTCACCATTCTTTCTGAGACCTTGTGACTAACCGTTACCATTGACCTTTACGGTTATCTCCCTATCGTTGAGTGTTTAATTTCTATTTCAAAACTTCACGACAACCGTTGGATCTTCTGATTCTTTCATCTTATGGCAGTCACTTAATCGCTCAATGTTTCTTACATGCCCTGAAATCATTTCCATACATTGCGACAGAAGGAAAAGCACCTTAGTCTCGAAGTCGTTGAATCCATTTTCTCCTTCTTGCAACCATGCAATAATCTTTTAAACATCCACCCATCATATGACACATGTCACTCGATCATTGGTTTACTTACTGCATACTAGAGGACTAAGTCATCGTCTTGTTCTGGCGACATCCTGACTAAGCATTACTGCAAACTTCAAATGGTTAGTCACAAAGTCTCGGTCAAAATCTCTTAACCGCTGTTTCATTTTGAGACCACGCGACTGAAAGCCTGACTTAACTGTTAGCTTTGGCTTGATTTGGCGATAATGTGACACAAAGTAATCGCGAAGTCTGAAGACATTTTGATAACTGTTAAGAACTTTCCATGATCACCCGACTAAGCAGTGGGTCCCTTTTACATAAAGCCTTATGACATAACTATCTTGCGACTACCCGACATAAATAAATTGTTGAGTCTCGTAACACTAAAGGAATATTATGATTTTAAACAAGACTACGCAACACAAGGAAAAAGAAAAGTCGGGAAGACAAATGGAATATTCACTCGGGGTATAGCAACAAGGCGATTTAAATTGAATCACATGCCTTAAGTGAATGAAAAAAAAGTAACGTTGAAACATAAGACATGACCTAGGGTTTAATTTCATCGTTTAACACTTGGAAGACTAAGGGTTTTCAAGTTTTTTGCATAATGAGCTAGGTTTAGACTTGAAAACCTAAAAACATGACAGAAGTAAGGGCATAAGGAATGAGAGATAGCTGAATTGATCACACCAGAAAATAGAGAGCAGGATAAGGAACCAGGAAAACTGCCAAAACAGGAAATACAACCAACACAAGGTCTGATTTACCTAATTTTATTTGTCTTCTTTTGTCAGCTTGCATTCGATTGCCATAGGTGTTCCAACTGGCTTGGAATCTTCCATCTTGAATATCTTCAACACTTCCTTGATGTATTTGGATTGTGTGATATATATGTCTACATCTTGTTGAAGAATTTATAGACCAAGAAAGAATTTGATCTCCCCAAACATTGACATCTCAAACTCTTTGATCATTTCATTAGCAAAGGATTTACATAACATATCATTACCCATAGCTATGATATCATTAACAAATATTTCGGCAATCAGAATATTTCCATCAGTATCTTCTTTTAAATACAGATTGCTATACCTAATAGTGTGTTTGTAACCTTTACCAGGGTTGGCTCCTAACAGAGCTCACTTTAGAAGAGTAAAAATTTGGGGTACTGGTCCCAGTGGTTTTTTTCTTAACAGGGTTTCCATGTTAAAAATCCATGTGTCATGTGTTTATGTTTCATTACTATACTATTTTACATTTCACATATGCAATTCTGGATTGATCGGTATACTCTAGCTATTTACTGTGTTTTGACAAATGAAAGACTGCTTATCGGTAAACATACAGAAGAAGGATTTACAAAGCATTCCAACAAGTAGTAAATTTTTATAAGTATTTGAAGGCATTCATCTTGTAGGACTGAGTATAACTAAAAGCTTAAAAGTGGTAATAAGTTTTAAGGGTTGATTTAAGGATTAATTTTTTAGGCCACTGATTCACCCCACCCCCCCTCTCAATTATTACTAACATTGTACTCCTATATTCTCTAGGATGGTGGCTCCTCCAATGTAGTAGGCATGTCTCTCAGTGCCATGATGAATTTCCCATTGCAACTGGACTTTAACATTTCTTCTTTAATGATGTCGACCACTCTCAAGCTGCTCCTTTTTTGTGGTAGGTTAGTAGCATACAGAAATGTATACAATTAAACTTAGTCAAATCAATCCAAATATTAGAACACATATTCTGATAGCTATATGAAGTATTGCAATATATATATATATAACTTTTGGCAAAACATGTCATAGCTAACTACACATGGGCTTGGTGATTCTAACTATACTTATCACAAGTTCACATAGTTATAGATTAAAAAATGTCTTGGTAATGTCTTAAATAGAGTATTAAGATAACATAAAATAAATATAATAAATTGTCTCATCACATGGTTTGGAAATTTTCTATAGATATATCTCGTGGGACAGCTACATTTTGAAGAGGTTGGTCCAAAGCTTGCTTATGCTCTAGAAATAGGCACATTAGTTCAAAAATGGAGATCTATACGGGTATGTGCTTGAGTTGATCCACCAAACTGGGTTGTGGATTAGAATTTGGTGTGGGATTTTCTAGTGTAGAAAAATTAGAAGGCATTCCTTGTAGAACAACTTTAGAATGACGAGTTGTAATAGCGCATTTGGCATTATTATCTCTAATAGTGATGGTAGAAACTTGGCTTTCTATACAATTTATTGTACTATGAGAGGTAGAATAGGTATAATTGACCTACTTGGACTGACTACTAGATGTAGAGGCTTTCCATTTATTATGGTTGTGAAAATAATCATTGAAGATAGTATGATTTGTGGTACCCTTGGATTGAGTATTGTTAATATTGATTATTCCTTGTTCAATTAAGTCTTGTATATCACTTTTAATAGATAGAAATTTGATGTCTTATGGCCCTTGACCTTATGATACTCACAAAAACAATTATCATTCCACCACTTAGGTTTTATAGCACCACGCTTGAATTCCCTAATTTTTGGTAAAGTGATTGTATTGGCTTGGATCAACTTTTTCAGTGTTGATTCGATCGATTCTCCTAGTAGGGTGTACTCATGTTTTGGAAAAGGAAATCATTTTTGGAATTTCATGTTGGGTTGATTCTATGATACTTTTTCCACTTGAGCAGTTCATGGAATTTGAACTTGAGTATTTGTGTGTGGAGTTTGCATTGCAGGTGTTTGATTTGGCATGGGTGGCCCTTGCAATGTAATATTTGGTTGAACATAATTGACTGTCTTGACATCAATGACACCGTCATTGGTGAAATTTTTATTTTGGTTCCACCACTTAGCTTTATCATTTGAATTTTTGGTGGTTGTTTGAGTATGATCTACAAGAATTCATCTTTTGACTAAATTTTTCTCTCATCTCTAACACCTCATTCTATTAGTTGTTTTAAATTGGGAGTGAGTTGGAGTTTTCTAGTAAAACACATATACAGGATCAGATTATCCATGAACATGACTATTAGTTCTTGCTCAAGAACATCATATGTGGTTTTGTTGGCTATGTTTCTCCATCTTTGTAAAAATTTCACAAAGGATTCCCTTCCTTTTGTTTGACATCACAAAATTCCTTGATGCTAACTTTGCATTCTATGTTGTGATGGAAGTGATCAATAAATATTTTAGCCCATTCTCCCCAATAATGAATACCATGTGGTAAGTGAGAGAACCATTCCATTTTTGGTCCATCTAAACTCTATGGAAATAGTCACATTAGTTAAGTTTCATCGTGTGTGACTTTAATGCAACTAGCAAAGAATTCCCTGATGTGTTCCATAGGATTGGCATTACCTCTATACTTGTCAAACTAAGGCACTGCAAAGTCTGTTGGAAGTGGACACATGTGTAAATAATGATCAAACATCTATGGGTATAAGTCCTCAGCAGTGTAGGACTTAGTTTGTCCTTGATTTTGCATATCCATCATTTGAGTTTGCAGGTTTTGCACTTGTTGTATCAGAATGCCTGTCTTGGACTAAGGAACATTTCTAGTATTGACTCTTTGTCTCATAGTCGGTATACGACTTTTCCTTTGAGTTCCTTGTGTTGGGAAGCATGATCTTCTTGGGATTTGGTATTTATTTCCCAGGGTATTTTTTTTGTTGATACTGGGGTAAATGATGGGCCCAAGGTTGTTGCTACTATTGTGGTTGAAATCTTTGTTGGAATAAAGATCTAGCACTTGGTGGATATTGACTTAATGTTGGACCTACATACATTGAGTTGTGTTGTTGTGAAGCATTAGATCCAAATCTAGTGGGATAGATTGCAATGTCGAGTAGTGAGAAATGGGTTATTTCTTTCTTGAGGTGCTGATGAAATAATTTGAGCACTTCATATGAAAGGCTACGATGTAGATGCTTGAGATAAACTAGAAACCATGGGTGCACTCATTTGGGATCCCATCATGTTTTGAGTCAAAGATGAGCTAGCTTGAGTGGTTGAGCTAGTTTGCGTTGATGCGATCTGTGTTGATGTTGTAGCAGTTGATGATGACATAAACAAGAATTGAGACACCATAGGATTCATTTAAGAGTTTTTGATTGTGTTCCATCCTACTAGTGGGTTCTTGGGCCATATTGTGGATACATTGAATTTGGTGAGAAGTTTGACTCCTTTGTTGATTAACATTGCTAGTAATCTTTCAGGATTTCACTCTACCATAGTGTCTACCACTTGTGCATAATAAGAATCTTGTTATATGTCTTCTATCTCTTCATCTGTGATATCTTCAAAGATAGTTGGGCTTTGGGAATCATGTTGAAGTGTAGGCACATTTTCAACATATAGCGAGGGATTAGTGTGTTTGAATTGGTCAACCTCTTGTTGTTCTTCCCATGGGGGAAACAGGTTAACGCAGGATTCATCTTGTTGGTTTCTAGCCTTTGACCTAGTATAAGGTCCTCCATAAGGTGTAAAAGACATGGTTTTAGTCAGGATTTAACTAAAATGAGTGACATAAAGAAAACAAAAGGGACAACCTCTCAAAGAGAGTTCAAGCTGATGTTTAACAAGGGTAATTCTAAGAATAAACTTTGACTTCTCTTGATCTCAGATATTGATGATGATAAGATATGATTTGACTCCTATCTTAGATGAGACAGAGTCGCTAAAAAAAGATTGATGAAATTGAGGTAATGCGATCAAGATAATCTAATATGAACTGTTGATTATCAATGGGAAATAACAACTGAATTGACATAGAGGGATGATCCTAGATGTTTGAGATTTCACTAATTCTTCATTGTTTCCTAAGATGTATATGCCAACCTTTTACATGACACATGAAACTTTTCCAAGGTTTCAGACTGATAAAATGTAATGCTCTGATAGAGGAATCCAAACTATTTTAGCCAAATAAGTGCACAGGTCTTTTGGTCAATTTTGACAAACATCTGTTGATTGCAGTGGAATGCAAGGTCAATTGTGGTAGACTGCAAGGTCGATTGTGGAAATAAAAGGATCGATTGCAGTAATAAAAGACTCAATTGCAATAAAATTTTGTTGATTGCAGCAACTTGTGATAGTCATAAAAATATGATTTCAATTTTGTAATTTGTCTGATAAAATGAACTTTGTAACAGTGATCCTGGAATAGATTTTTGTTAACACCCTAGACATTCAACATGTTTGACTCATTTTGACTGTGTAAGATGTTGGTTAAGCATTTTAGAAACTGATCACATAGCAAGCACAATAGACATAATGTTTTTGCAGATCCAAGAATAAAATAGTGTATAGTCTATAAATTTTTCAAGTTGCAAGGTTTTCACGTGGTCGAAATATAGACAGTCAGATTAATCTATGGTCAATTGGCTTCAAGATGAAATATTATAGGCCCAATACTTTGATGTTCATCATCTCACACAATAATTGTCACACTACTAGGACACAAAGATCCACGATGTAGGTGCATGTGTTTTCGCCTTTCCCAAATATTGTTGTCGTGCTAATGAAGATCTCTTTCATCAAAAAAATACCCTATAACACATATGTTGGGAATCTTGGGGGGGAAAGTTTTCAACCGCTTGCGCTATAATAATACACTTGTTCGGAGGTGAATCGGGTGGGTCTCTAATTAACTAAGTTATAGTAAGGTCTATGGTGTCTATCCAATCGGTTTGTACGTGTGTGACTCACTTAAGAGCCTAGTTGACCATGTTGGCTACTTAGGGATACTTCACCCGATCCAGGCTATCATCAACACACCTTGCTTGAGATTAGATAGATATAAGATGGAGCTTTGGCCCATGTCTTGTTTATATACCGATCTAAAGGATTACCAGTTTGAGTTCATCCTCTAAGGAAGAAACACTTTCCCCATACAGGCCTCTCTAAAAATAAATAAAAATGTTTTTATTCTAACAGATTGTGCAAGTGCACCAAAGAATTTAGACACAAGGTTAATCACATTAAGCACCAAAAGATCACATGTGAGCTGAGTTATCTTCCATACAAGCACGAGTGTTCAATTTTAAGCCCAAACCAAATAATATTTGCTTGTTTAGTTATAAGTGCACCAATTTCAAAAGTTCATTGCCTTGTTCAATTTTAACCACATGTAAATTTTATGCATTAATTTGAAAGATGAGATTGTGATGTTTGGGCATACACTTTTCGTTTTAAGCACCAAAAGATAAATGAATTGATTTTAGATATAACCAAAATTAAGCTGCTTCCACGCCACAAGCTATCAAGAAATGTTAGTACCAAAAAATCTTAGAAATAAAAAAAAATGATATTTAGAAATGCCTGGATTGTTAAGGCATCAATGTTCATGGTAACTTTACATTTGGCTACAAAACACTCAAGAGAATTAATATGCCTGTTGAAGGGTTTAATTTGGTCTTCAACTATGATTGCCAAAGATGTCTTTCATTGTGTGTAGTAATGAGAAACTCTTCTTTGGGATTTTTTTTGTGACCTAAACATGGGAGTGCGCTTGATTATCTTCTTTTCCATTGGTCATTTGTTCAGTCCTGCATAGAAATCGAGAAAAAATCAAATTTGAACATAAAATAATGAACCAGAGAAATTATAAAATAATTCTGACAGTTGTGAAATATCATATGTAATTGCAGAATTCTTTTATTAGATGCAATATTTTCCTATCAGATGTGGAATTCTCCTATCAGCTACAAAATTTGTCAGGCAGTTACAAAATTATGCTGGCAAATTTTCAAAATTATTTTGTCAATTGCGAAATTATTTTGTCAGTTGCAAAATTTATTTGTCAATTGCGAAATACTCTAAAAAATAGAGACTGCAAACGAATAAATCGATTACAAAATACAAAAATTAACTAGCGGAATTATAAGGAACAATCATGGTAATAAACTAGGCAATTCCAAAATTCTTTCGTTCATTGCGAAAACCTTCCGTCAATTGCGAAATTATAGAATATCCCAAAAAAAATTAAAAATAATGAAACTGCGACCATATGAATGAGATCGGGAAATTCTTTTGGTCGTCTGCAAGCGATTATCGAGCTGTAAGATTCACGTCGGGTTCACAAAAAATGTATAGAATCTAATTTTGCATACTCAAACAAGGGTTAGTAGCACCGATTTACAATGACAGAAATCAATCAAACTACTAAGAAAAAACCTATGAACAATAAAATAACAAGCATCAAAGAGGAAAACACATAAATGTAAACCACAATGTTTGAAGCTTCTATTGCTTCTCTCTACTCCTGAAATGTTGTATGAATAGTGCTCAATACTAGCATTGGCAACATCTGTGACTTGGGAGTGTTGAGAAAATAAGATCAATATGATAATGATTTTTCTTTATGCTCCATACAAGAATCATGTAGAGTAATTGTGCACAATGATTTGAAATCCAAACCCCCTTCAAATGGTTGAGAAGGGTTGATTATATAGAAATGGAAATGATTTGGATGGATGAGATCGATCCCAGAAACTTGAGAATGGATGGTTGAGATCAAAAGGAACTAAAGAAGCAATCAATAAACTCCTCCTCTCAACTGAAGAGAAGAGGGAATGGTTTAGTCAAGAGTTGATTGTGAGTTACCTTTTCAAACTGAGGAGTTGATTGTGATTTACCTTTTTGAACTGAAGAGAAGGTGGAGCAATTTATGCAATCACAGAAATATGAACATGAGTTGCCCTTTTTGAACTAGAGAGAAGATTTATTTGAGTATTTATTTAATTTTAGAAATTAAAATACTCAAACATGAGATAATTGAATTCTATTTTGACTTAAATAGAATATTTGAGTGAAATTAATTTAATTAGAAGAATAAATTAATAAGTTTAAATATTTTGAATTTAAAATTTAGGAAATTGAATTTAATTAATTAATAGAGATTCAGAACCTGACATGATTCTTACAGCCCAACTATCACTTGTAGACAACCAAAAGAATTTCCCATTCTCGGTCATACGACTGCAGTTTTATCATTCTATTTTTATTTTTTGGGGATATTCTATAATTTTTCAATTAAACAAAGGTTTTCACAATTGATGAAAGAATTTTGCAATTGTTTGGTTTATTATCGTAATCATTCCTTGTAATTCTACAATTGATGTTTATATTTTGCAAATGATTTATTCATTTGCAGTCTCTATTTTTTACAGTATTTCAAAATTGAGGAATCAATTTCACAACTGACAGAAGAACTTTGTAATTGCCTGTTAAATTTTGCAATTGCTAGCATAATTTTGGAACTGCCTGAAAATTTTTGCATCTGACAAGAAAAAATTTCACCTGATAGAAGAATTTTGCATCTGACAAAAGAATTTCACAATTATAGATCATATTTCAAAACTACTATAAATAATAAAATAACAAGCATTAAAGAGGAAAACAAACAAATGTAAACCACAATGCTTGAAGCTTATATTTCTTCTCTCTACTCCTTCTAAAATGTTGTATGAATGGTGCTCAGTATTGGCATTGGGAGCATCTATGATTTGGAAGTGTTGAGAAAATGAGATCAATATTATAATGATTTCACTTTATGCTTCATACAAGAATCCTACAGAGTAATTGTGCACAATGATTCAAAATCCAAACCCCGTTCAAATGGTTGAGAAGGGTTGATTATATAGAAATAGAAATGATTTGGACGGATGAGATTGATCCCAGAAACTTGAAAATGGATGGCTAAGATCAAAAGGAACTAAAGAAGCAATCAGTAAACTCCTCCTATAATATCCACCCCTTAGTTTGCTTTTATGTTTCAGTTGCCAAACTATTTTAGGCCTTTTTATGTATGTGTTGGCTATTTCAGATGGTTTTGAGGATATTTATGTATTACATTTCAGTATGTTATTGATCCATTGTCTAGTGTACTATATCTCCTGTTTACATGTGATTTATGGTTATTTCATGATGCTTATGTATATGTTATGATGTCATTTTGATTATGGTTTTCTGACAATAATGACCCTAAATGTGTATGCATATGGATCATTGTTATGTTTTACATTACTGTTTGATATGTTTGGTATGGTATGGGACAGAGTCATAGTTACTTGCTTCGGCGAGATCCACATGATAAACAAGTCTCAATCATTGTTTGATATATCATATGCATGTGTGTTCATCTTTGTGACAACAGGTTTGCAGGTACCAGGCTACATCTTCCCTGAACTGGCAGGAGTGAGCATGCCCTATCTTAATATCTCAATGGTAAGAGAGGGGAGATAGTATTAGGATCCATACCCTAAACCTCTATTTTGTCCTAGAAATGGACAAAGAATCTAATTGACTATCCTTTTTGAGTCCGTCAAGTGACATGGATTCGTGAGCCTATTTATTGTGGTTGTGGTTATGTTTCAGTTATTTTCTATTTCAGTTGATTTTCTATTTAGAAGGGTTTTAGATGGATTGATGATGCTTTTGGCTTGATTTTTTTAATAAATATTTATGGTACAAATATTAATGTTAATTATTTCACCTTTAATAAGGTTAAAACATTGATATATTAAATATATGGCTATTTAATAATTAAATATTAATTAAATGCCTATATTTAATCAAGTGATTTAATTATTGTCTTGATTTAAATAATTGAGATTTAATAAATATTAAATCCAATTATTATAATTAATTGTGCAAAGTTGATTTATTGAATATTACTTTAAGTTTCATGGTTAATTGATTTATTTAATTGAAATATTCTCACATGCATTTTCAATTATGACTTTGCTTTGATATTATAAAGTTGAGTTATGCCTGCTTTTAAGTGAAAATTGAAAATAAAGAATTTGTTTTAATTATTAATTAGATAATTTACATTCCCTTTAGGGTTTCACTTTTTTAAACCCTAATTTCTTGGTTTTCTATATCCTTGGATTGAAAGTCATTTTAGAGGTTGTTCAATCAAGGAGAAGGATAAATCAGTGATTCGAGTTTTGAGAAAGCTTAGGAGCATTTGTGGATTCTTCTTTGCTTGGATTTGTGGATTTGTACCTCTCATCAGTTATTAAGGTAGGATCTTGTTCTTGTCAATTCTAGTTTTCAGATCCCCATCTTCCATGCATCTCAACAACTAGGATCCTTTGTTTGACCTTCTATTATGCCCTGCATACCCGTCCCTACATTTTGTGTGCAAAATGTTGGGTCCCCTTTTTTACTTTTGGGCTCTTGCCTTGTTTTCTTTGCCCTTGTTTCTTTTGTTTCCTTCTCCGGGTTTTTTTTCCCGGAGGGTTTGTTTTTGTTTTTGTTTTTGTTTTTGTCATTTGTGTCTCCGGGACTCGGTCCCGGAGTTGGTTGTTTCCTTTTCAGAAGCCGGATTCTAGACTCTGGGATTCTCTACCATGATGTCTTCTCCTTGTAAGAAGACATAGTTGTTTGGAATCCTTGGGCCTGGAGTCCAGAGGTTTGCATGTTTCAAATTTTTCAGAGAGAAGGTAGCTTTCTTTTTACCTCAGGTATAAATAAGATTTACCTGTCATTTTCACAACCACCATGATTAAAAACACTTAAGAGTTTTCACAGCAATTCATTGGATATTTAAGTGTGAATTAAGTGTGAGTTTCTCTGAGCTTAGTGGACAATGACGATTTGATCTTCGGTGGTTGTTCTTGGCATTGGAGGTCAAAACTATTGTAGATTCATCTTAGTGCTTCTTCCCTTCACCGTTCTTCAAATTCCAGGTTGGTGTTTCTGGTTCTTACCTTCGCTCTCTATTTTTGTTTTGTGTGGGTTTGTTTTATTTTTGTTTCCGTTCATTTTAGCTTTGCTTTGTTTTGTTTGTGTCTTTGCATTTCTTGTTGTTTGGTCTGCCACCCGTTGGTGGGTCGGCTCTACTAGAGGGTTGTCCGCCCTTTGTGAAGATGTAGGATAGTGTATACTATACCCTTTCTCTTTTTTCTATTTTTGGGTAGTTTCTCTGCGTTCCATTTTTGTTGTATATTGTTGTAGATGATGTATATTTTCTATATCTTGTGTGTATACACTTTGGCCCTCGACCCTCATGTACCCTTTTTATGTATATTGTGTGTATATTCTATGTATATCCCTTAGATCTTGTGAGTTCTTCATGCTCTATCATGTGTTTTTGCCTCACGAGATCGAGCCCACCGTGACAAGGTCATCACGGTTTGAACTCAACACCTCACTAGTTCAAACCATGGCAGCTTTCTCTCTCCTCTATCTCATCACATTAATGGTGGGATTAATTTCCCATGTATGGAATTTAAAATGTGTCCAATCTAGCATTCAATTTTTCCCTGTGTCGGCCCACTTGTCCTAATCAATTCCATAACTACCTTTACTCCACCTGCCATTTTCCCACATGTCAACACATGATGACTAGAGTATAGCTTGTTTCAAGTCATGTTGGCAATGGCTAGTTTGTCTAGACTCCATACTCCCAGCAAGATCTTGCCTCCTACTTTTCCTTGTCACCATGTCTGCACCCTCTAGAATGCTCAAGCCATGTTCATTTTTAGATACTCCAGAATTTTTTATATAGGTGCTAACATTTGTCTGACAGGTGCAGGCTGGTGAGAAATCTCCCAGAGTTTTAATTCATGTTTATATATGTCCTGAGGATTTTCTGGTCTTGCAGGTTGTTGATAAGCTAATTCAAAATGTCTAACAATTTTTCACCTCTAGATAGTCCGGAACTACCAACCACCTCTACCCGGGCAGCCACAAAATCAAAGATTGAAAGAATGTTGGCCAAGTTGTCTTTAACCTCCAAGTATCCGAAGGATGGAGGTGTTGCAGGGTACAAGATAGACTCCAAACTTCATGAAATAACAGATCCAAACCCCAGAAGTTGGGCCAAATTACAGGGTCTAATCCAGATCACTTACAGGTTAAAGGAATAGGGGGATAAGATAGCCACTTGCCTAGCTACCTCTGGCATCATCCAGGCCACAAAATTTTTATGTGTGGTACAATCACCCAAACTTATCTGGTAGCTAGGGGCATTATATAATCTAGTCACTCGCTCAATCTTTCTTCCAGATCCCTAGCCACTGCAATATCCTGCCATAATCATCACATTGGACACCACCACCTTTTTTTTTGGGTTGGGAATTCCATAGTTCAAAGGGTTCACCGTCATCACCAGGGCTAGCTCACTAAAGGAATTTGGTTAGGCCAAGATCATTTCCCAGTAACACCTCAATAATCATTGGTTGAAGTCTCCAAAGCGAGACTATAAAAGGATGAAATTGGAAATTCCACGCGGGGATTTCAAGGAGCCCATTCAAGTGGGCATAATATTTTTGTGCAGAATCTTTAGATGGCCCCACACCTAGGAATTCTCGGCGTGGATGTATTATTTCTTATACTGCATAAAAACACACAACAAGACTTTCAACTGGGCAGCAATTATATCAAATCATGTAGATACACAGATGAAGACCGTTGCCTAGAATTCATAATTCTATATGACTTCATATGTGTTGTGGGCATTGGCACAGTAAAAGCCAGCTTTTGCTCAGGAACAGTCTGGGATAGGTCACACCTTGGGATCATTATCCCCAATTGCAGTGGGAGCTCAACTTCAAGAATTTTTGTCGGGTAAATGACACCTTCATTTACCACAACATTCTTACACTTACCCAAGATTTTGGGTACCACCTCTCACAGGCGGCAATGACACTGGTCAATTCTTATGGCCAATATTTAATTCAATTCAGACACCATACATAGATCAGGGTGACATGCTTCAACGGGAAGCCCTACCTTCTTCCCTAGTATTGTGGGGATAGGATTATTCTTTTAGAATTCTGCAGCCAGATGATGGATCTGCACACCTTCTTCATAGTGAAGAAGGTCGTCAATGTCCCATTCCCCTTTTCTTGCAGGGATTACACATGCAGTCTCGCTACATCCTGAGAGGAAAATAATGAGTTAAAAGGATTGGGGCTAGTTGAATTGTTCCCGAAAGAATTATGATCCCCGTGATAAGATTGTTGTCACACTACCTAGGGAGTCCCCCACACACAAAGAGGACATTGAAGACTTCTAGGTGGATTACAAGGATAGCTTTGACCTCAGGGCCTGACAACATACAAGAATGAGCAAAGGGCTCATGGAGGCACTAGACCTTAAGACTTTCCCGAAGGGTTTCAATGACGGCGGGCCATTGGAAGATCCAGCATACAAGGGACAAGGGTTAGACAAATTAGACCTCCCTCCAGTGGATTGGGCCACTCTAGAGAATTTGATGATTGATGGGGTATGCCACCCCATCCTGGAAGCAAGTCATAAGTATTTTTCCTAGGTGTGCCCAAAAAGCACCATAAGAAAGCAACGGTCAAGAAGACAATCCCTTCTTTAGCCGACACTGGACCTTCTTTTTCCATCATGCCCATTGAAGCAAGTGTGAGAAAAGGAAAAGAAAAGGAAGGAGTCCCGGTGCCCAAGGCATCCCCTCAGATTCCCACACTTATAATGGCGAAGCTACATGATCAAATGGAGGCAAAAAAATTGGCCAGTCAACAAATCAGCATGCAGGTGGTTGTTGGTCTCCCAACCACCCCAATGGAAAATTCTCACTCAACGGGACCCCCTTTGTTGGCAGCGATGATGAATAGGCAGACTTTTTCTAAGGCAGAGTCTTCCAGCATTTTGGACACCGGGGCTTCTCTAACCAGAAAAAACAAAATAGCTATGACCCCCACACCAAGCGCCGCCCTTGGTATGCCCGAGAAGCTCCTGGTGGATGTAAGTTCAAATTCTCCCAAACTTGAGGATATCTCAGACTCCTCTCCACCACATGATGATTTTGATGATACATTCTCGGCGGAGGAGCTTCTGGAGATCTGGCAAGGCGTTAATATTGCAGTGAATAAAATTAAGGCTCAAGATAAAGAAGAGGCCCCTACGGAGAATAAAATTCACAAAGAAGAAGATGCATCAAAGAAAGAGGCTCAGGGAGAAACCCAAATAGGGCATGAATAGGAAAAGATACCGGTCCAAGGGACTGCAAATTTTCCAAGGCAACCTACACTTGAGCCACCGATGGATGGAGAACTTGGACCCCAGGGAACAACTGTACCTCTAACCATCACACTCCAGGTGCCTTTGGGAACTTTGGGTAACCAAATGCCCCAAAGCACTTTTGGTGAAGTTTTAACAGCTTCTGCCTTGCTAAAATTTGTCCAGTGACCTCACCCACCTCTGGAAGATGTCCCAACGAAGGAAGAAAGTACTATAGAAGATGAGGCTAATAAGGCCCAAGAACAACAACAACCAATGGACCAGGAGGTCCTGGAAGAAGAAAATGAAAAGGCTATTGATACCACCAGGGAAGATGAAGTCCCTAAGAATACAGAAATTGAGACCGGAGAAAATATTCTGGGTGATTTTGCAGAGGACGCCAGCACGGCAGAAAATATCAAGGATTCCAGAGAACAAGAAACCGAAAAAGAACAGGAAGAAAGAAAGGAACCGAAACAAGAGCAGGAAAAAGTGCCTAAGGAAACATAGACTCAGGGAATGCACCGTCAGATTTGGAAATGGATCTTAATGAATAGGAATTGGAAGCCAGGCCACCCCAGCCACCCCAATGGCTAGTAGAAACCAAGAAAAGAAAAGCTCTAGCGGTGACTACGGGCACTCCTCTATCACTGGCCAAGATGATGGCCAAGAATTCTAAGACAAAGAAGCCCAAAAGGGCATGGGTGGTCCATACTCTCCGGTCCAACCTAGTAGGCAGCACCATTGCGGTCATCGCAACACCCCCAACAAATATAGATACAGTGGCTGCAAGGCATGAAGACTATAATATAACAGAGGTCGAGCTGGGGAAAAGAGACAAGCAAGGGGAATTGAAATTACTAAAAGAGGATACCAAGGCTATAGAGGCTTGGTATGCAAAATAGGGCAAGAAGCTACAAGAGGAAAGAGAGATGAATGCCAATCTCCTCGCACTTCTGGCAGAACTAATGCGACCCTTGGCCAAAGTTCACCCCAGAACCCCTTCTTCCAGATTGTCGCTTGCACAGGGTGACATGGAATCACTACACATGATGAAGAAAAAGGCGCAAGTAGTAGATGGATGGGCAGCCAAGCAAATAACGGTGATGAGATAATTTCTAGCAGTGTCCCTCCTAGACTTTTACAAGGTAGACCTCACCCTTGGACATGCCAAAATCTCCGCTCAAATATGGGAGCAAGACTTAGAAAAATATGAGAAATGGAAAGTTGGGTTGGAAGAAATCCATACCATTGGTGAAGAGGTTGCCACAGAGTCTGGCATTTTGGGAGAAGAATCATATGATTCCCTCCAGGTCCAGTACTATAGACTTACCCTCAAAATTGAGGCTTGCAAGGAACTGGTTAAGACCTTAAAGGAAAAGTTAACAGGTGCCCGATATCCCTTGAGCTTATTCCAGGCATTCATGGTTGGGGTTTCACAAGTTGATCCCCTCACCACCAAAACATGTACCTTGGAGGATTATTTCCTTGGTAAGTTTGATGAAAGGATGGATTCCCTGTATCCGCCGGGCAGAGATTTTGATCAAGGCAGCTTGTCCTGGTTGTCAAAGACCATGATTCAGTCGCACGATGCCATTAAGATGGTGAACAAGTTCTGGAGCGGGGCCGGAGAGGTTGAGGATGCAATGGAGGCTCTCCGTAGCAGATGGGATAGCATCCGAAGTATAGATGAAGAGAGAATTAGCCAAGTGTTAGAGGCTTGGGAGAAAATATAAGTCAATAAAGTTCTTTAGATCTAAGAGAATTTAGCCCAACATCATATTTTGTATTCTTTATTCTTTTGAAAAGCAAGTCCCCGGATCCCAAAGTTTCAGGTCCCACATTTTTGAATTCTTCATGTGACCCATGTCTCAGATCCCAATGCCAATTGGTCACTTTCAGGATAGTAATAAAGGTTTTCAGAAGATGGATAACTGAAACAAGGCACATCAACTCGACGGGAGGTTTCTGACAGATGGTCTTCCCAAGAAGTCATTTCAAAGTTACACCTAGTACATCAGAGATAGGGCACCACTTTCCCATTTATGAGGCATGTAGCCTCCATCCCCAGGGGATCAGATTTCTTCTTTCTCCTTCTTGGCTCTCCTCTCGAGGCCAATTCTTCCACTCCATCTTTCTTGTCTTATTCTTTTGACATGTCAGGCCTTTTCCATCTCAAGGTCTTTTGTAACATGGTGCAGGTAGTACCAGCCACCAGATAGTGTATTATATTGTAAAATGTACAGTAATTTAGGGTTAGTGTTAGGTCAAAAGACATGTATAAATAATAAGTCTGACTTCATTCCAAGGGTTAGCGAAATTGATTATTTTGCAGTCCACAGTTAATAGCGAAGGAGTTTTCTCATTTCCTAGTTGCAGAGCTCAATGCTCTATAGTTTTAAGCTTTCAGTAGTTAAATGCTCCCTGGGAGTTATCATTGTACCATGCACTAGTGCTTGCTGGAAGGATGTTAATGAAGAAGGAAGGGTTCTCTCAATGATGTTGTTGGCACTCTATCTTCTAGGTTGATAGTATTTTATGCTCTATGTTCTTTGTGTCCTTTTCTCTAATGCTTAAAGTAGATTAACGACCTCCTTTCTTTGCTACTGATAAAATATAAGCTGATAGTTGTATATTTCTTCGATATTTAGTGTAGTGTGTTAGAGCATTGTTGATGTTTTGAATGTTTAGCATAACTATAGGTAGATGAAATAATTCTAAATCTGCACCATCTTTTTAAGTTTATTTGTTAAGTGAAAGCATGCTTGGAGGAAACCCCATTTACCTGAATCCCTAGAGTTGATGAGTTGAAAATAACCAGCTATCCCCCTCCAAAAATAGTCACATCTCCCAACTGAGCCCTGCACTGTCGAGACCCAACTCTCATGTGCTTGGAGGCTCAGGGAATCTCATTTCCCTGGAAAACCTTTAAAGGTGAAGTTGGCCAATACCCCGGTACCTGGTGACAACTCACATCTATTGGCAGACCCGATCACAAAGTCCCGTCAACAGAAACTGGTGCTAGAAGGAGGGCATGAACTCGTCCCCCTCTCAGGATTCAGATTTTACACCGCCTAAGGGATCCCCAAGCCATAGTTTTAGTAGTCAAGCCTTTAGTGGGATTGGGTCTTTCTCCCCAGTGAGATTTGAAAGAGTCCTTAGATCAGCCCCCAATCCTGGAAGGTTTGTGGAACTCAAGCCCCCTGCTCGAAAGAAATAGACCCCAAAAATCAAACCAGTCACCATTGTCTGGGGATAAAGTATACCACATAATACCCAAGCCCCCCAGACAATCTCAGGGATTAATTCTCAACCTAATCAAAATCCAACTCCCCAATGGTTGCTTATTTTGGAAACATCAGGTCCCCAATGGGAACTTTTCTGGGTGCAGCCAACGATTTACCCCCGCACCCTGAAAAGATTTGTCCCCAATATGAGTACTTTGGCTCATGAACTGCAGAAGATCATCTACAAGCATACAAAGATGCCATGAACCGACACCGGATCCAACATCAAAAAATTGTGACCCAGATGTTCCCTCTGTCCCTGGGATAGAATGAATTGAACTGGTACCTCAATCTTCCCGCCAACTCCATCAACAGTTTGTAGGACATGGAAGATGCCTTCCTGGCTGCCTTCCATGTACACATGGACCCAGCTTGGTCCCATATCTAGTTTATTTCCATTAGGAAGGAACCAAATGAACCCCTCACACCATTTAATCATCAGTTCTAGCGCACCCTAAAGCGTTTCACAGGCCCCTTCATCCCATCTGCGGAAGTGACCATACAGACCTATCTCAACACAATGGATCCCTTTGTTGCCACTCTCCTTTGGAGAACTACTATCCTAAGTGACTAGGATACTTTGGAAAAAGTCTACAACCTAGCCTTAGAGCTGTCCCATGGCCTCAACAAATCCTCGGGTGGGATTGGGCAGAGCACACCATTTAACATGATCCCCGGTGGAACTCCTTACGTCGGGGATATAACCCCAATCTGGAAATGGGTGCCCCCGTGATAGCCATGACTCCCCCACCATCGCCAATAGACCAGCAAGCCCTTTATGTATATCCATCACAAACTTAGACAATACCAAATCTAGAATCTTTCCCTTGAAACCAGCTGCAGTAGACATAATAACCACTGACACAACCAACTAGAGTGCCCTTCTTTTAGTCATCCGTGGCTAGAGGACTGTCGCCCTTGACTCTAGAAAATTTTGTTTCCTTCCTAGGGAACCAACAACAACAACCATCACATTGTGACACAAACACTCAGTTGACCACCAAGGTTGAATCCCTCCGGCGAATGCTATCTACCCTAATTGTGGACATGGGTCAACTGAAGGCGGGGTCCTACGCACCCCAGAATTCCAATTCCTAGAGAGGGAATATTTTCTCCGGCCAACGAAACAACAATGTCAGGGGAAGAAATTTCAACAACAGGCCTCAACCCAACCAACAGTAATGGAATAACAACACAACCACCAGAGGTCCACCTCTAAACCAAAATGCCAATTAGAATTGTGCTAGAACATCCCATTTCACATCAGTCATAGACTTCCATCCCAGGACAATTTGGTGTAGATTGCATGACATAAGCTCCCACAACAAGGTGAACTGTGCCATGCTGGAGAAGGTCATCATGATTTCCCAGCTAGACAGGAAACAATCATCTAATAATACTCCCCCATAACCTCCTATGCAAGATCTAACTCACGGTGCATTCACCTATGAGATAGTATTCTTCAGATCCACTGGAGAAGATGAAGAAGAATCCAAACTGCAAGGATTCTTTGTTAAGTCAATTCCAGCCTTTGAGACCAATGCTTTCACCAGCCCATGGGCTCCTTACAACACTTGGAGCTAGACCATTAAAGGACCAGTTTGCATGCCAACACCTCCTAAGCACACTCCTACCTGAGACAATACAACCAATTGGCATGTCCCTCTAAAATGTTCTAGCTCTAACCAAGCCAAGGACCCGGCCAAGGGAAGCCACCAATTTTTGAGAGGAAGGTTTGAAATCATGAAGGTGTTAGAGAAAACCACCACCTTCATGACCTTGATGGAGGTTTTTCTAAATTGTCCTGAGCAGAAGAAGTCTCTTCTAAAACTCTTGGGAAACTTGGAAGTTGTCAGCCGCCCGCCCAAGACTGTCTCTTTTGAGGATGCCAACACAGCCATCTTCTGGGAAAATAATGAAGATCCTCCATTCCTACTAGGCCTAAACATACAAGGCAAAAGCATACACAACTGCCTAGTAGATTCTGGAGCTTCGGGCAACATCATGCCCTTATCTATATGCCAGAAGCTCAGATTCTGACCCACCCCATCTAATGGTGCAATAATTTAGTTGGATAAAACTGCTATGAAGATGGTGGGTGAATTGAAGAATGTCTAGATACAGCTCATCTAGGACTCCAAAATAGCCAGCATAATCAATATTCAAGTGGTGAACATCCCAGAGACTTATGGGATGTTATTAAGTCAGAATTGGTCTAAGTCCCTGAGTGGATACTTTTTGACCGACTTCTCCCACTTATGTCTCCCCTGGGAAGGAGAATCAAACAAGATCTAGGTTGAAAGTGAGCCCTAGATGAATTAGGCCCTTACTTAAGTTGGGAGGGTTAACAAGGTCTTATTCTCTAAGACTTCCCCCAGGTGTACCAACCCCTTAAAATCTTAATGTTTGATTTCACCCCGAGAGAGGATCCCATAGTTCTATAGAGAACCCAAGACCTAGAAGAAAAGTTGACAATTGAGGTTAACTCTCAGGGTGCCACAATGACCCCTACTACACTCTTGTCTAGCACTTGGTGCTAGGTACATTATCAGAAGCATTCAGAGCTAGAGTGTGAGGCTTGTCTTTCCATCGCTACCTGGCACATTGATGCCCTCTGGAACAAAGAGCATGAACATGATTCCCCGGAGCCCAGTATCCCTACTACAAGCACTTCTTCAGTGTCATTTCTCCAGGGATCTCAACTCCAAACCCCTCCAGAGGTAGACCTCACCCATGCACCATCAGTGTAGGAGGAAACTCCTCCTAAGTATCCCAAAAAAAATCCAAAGACTGCTCCATCTCCCCAGCTCCAGATGATAAGCAATGATTTATGGACCCTTAAGTTTGATGGGTCCTGATCCAAACAAGGTTGTGGGGTCAGAGTAGAATTAATCAACCCATGAGGGAAATCCTTCCTCGCATCTGAAAGGCTACAGTTCAACTGCACAAACAACATTATGGAGTACGAGGCCTTGGTCCTTAGACTCCTATTTTCATTAAGGAAAGGAATCACTTGCCTCTGGGCCTTGGGAGATTCAGAGTTGATTGTCGGACAAGTATGGAGTTAGTACATGTGTCATGATAAGAGGCTGGCTACATACCACAATCGGGCATGGAGCCTTATTGAATATTTCAATTCCTTCGGCATTAATCTTATTCCCCGATGATAGAACTATGTCCCAAATGCCCTTGCTATTTCTGCCAGCACACTTGAGCCCATGGCCAGCTCATGACTCCGGATATTTTCAGTTGAGATGATCCCCAACCTATCCATTCCAAATAATGTCACCCACTTTTAGGTTTTTAAGGACGATCAGCATATCCTGGCCTTCATAGCCAATGTTGGTATTTTTGAAGACTAGATAGTGGAGGAACAAGACCACGATGACACTAGGTAGGGTGATGAAGATGATGGGATCATGGACCAACCTACCAACACCATCCCAAAGGGGATGGTTGTGCTTGAACAAATCTTTGACTCAAACCCTTGGGGCTGGGAAAAGCTATCATCCTCTTTTGAGGGAGGAAAATTTGAGAAAGTGAACATTGGCTAGCCCGGTGAAGAAAAGATTATACACATTGGTACCTCCTACTCCCCTGAGGAGAAGGAGAAGATTCTCATAGTTCTCTGAGAATACATAGACATTATCATGTGGGGGTTTGAGGATTTGAAAACATATGAAACATCCATTATGACTCATACCATCCCACTAAAACCTGATGCTAAGCCTTTCTGGCAAAAGCAATGGCCAGCCAACTCGTTGATCGAGCCTCTGATTCATCAAGAGGTGGAAAAACTATTATCAGCCCAGATAATCTTTCCAATCTGGCATACTATGTGGGTTGCCAACTTAGTCCCTGTGAGAAAGAAGAATGGTGAAATTTGCCTTTGCATGGATTTCTAAAATTTGAATAAAGCCTCCAAGAAAGATAATCACCCTCTCCCCTTGTTGGATGAGGTGTTGCAAATAGTGAATGGATCCCAAATGATGTCCTTCTTGGATGGATACTCCGGCTATAACCAATTCATGGTTAAGTATGAAGATAGAGACAAAATGGCGTTCACCACCAAGTGGGAGATGTTTGCATATCAGAGGATGCCCTTTGGCTTGATTAACGCCGGGGCCACATTTCAGAAGTCCATGGATATTGCATTCAATGGCCTTGTGAACCATTGCATAATCATCTACATGGATTATTTGACTATCTTTTCTCAGGACAGGCGTGACCATTCCGCCCACCTCACCCAGATCTATGAGAGATGTTGTCGGTATGGAATATCCCTCAACCCCGAGAAGTGCATATCCGAGGTAACTTAAGAGAAGGTGCTCAGGCATATCATCTCTAAGAAGGGTATATCCATTGACCCAGAGAGAGTTGAAGCACTGCTAAATTTTCAAATGCCTAGAAGCAAGAAAGAGATGCGATCTTTCTTTGGAAAGATAAACTTTGTTCGGTGGTTCATCATTGGATTCACCGAAATCGTGAAGCCACTCAACAAGATGATGAAGAAAGACACCAAAATTGAGTGGAGTCCTGAAGCAAAGAGGGCGTTCACCTAGATTAAATAGACAATAATGGAGGCACTAGTCCTAGCTAGTCCAGACTACTCCCTCCCATTTTACATTTACTCCTTTGCTTTGCCGCATTCCACTGCGGTAGTATTGACCCAAAAGGTTGAAGGGGAAGAACAACCAATAGCTTTTATGATCTCCCCTTTCAAGAATGCCAAAGTCTGGTATTCATCATTGGAAAAGTAGGCCTTTTCTCTTGTTCACGCCGTGAAGAAATTTTGGCATTACATTCTCCAGAGCAAGGTGCATGCTATCATCCTGGACCAAGCTATAAAATCTTTGCTAATGCAAAGTGAATTGGGTGAAAGATGGGGGAAATGGATGGCCATCCTCCAGGAATAGAATTTAGAAATGCAACCCATGAAGACAGTCTGAGGCCAGGGACTAATTCAAGCGATGGCAGAAGAGACTCCCCACATAGAATGTCAAACATACACAATGGAGTCTATCACTTGAGACCCGTGGTACAATGATTTGGTGTACTTATTGTTAAATAACAGATGTCCAAAGGGGTTTCCTCCCAAAAAAATTCATGCCTTGCAGATGAAAAGTGCCCATTTTATGATCAAAAACTCCACGCTTTACTACAGGAATTATGAAGGGGTGTACCTTCGATGCATCGATAGGGACCAAGCTACAAAAATGATTGAAGAGTTCCACGGGAAGTTTGGGATGGGCATGGCTCAACTGATGCCACTGCCCATCAAATCCTTCAGGCTAGATACTATTGGCCCTACATATTTAAAGATGTCTACACTCATGTTTGGAAGTGCCATACTTTCCAAACTGTGGCACATCATGAGCGTAACCCGGCTATGCCTTTGCAGCCAGTGTTCAAAGCCAGACCTTTCACCCAATGGGCATTTGACTTTATCAGGGAAATCAACCCCAACTCATCATCCAACCATTGATACATCCTAACTGTAATTGATTACTGCACCCGGTGGTCTGAAGCCATACCTTGCAAAAATAACATAGCAGACGTGGTTATCAAATTCTTGGAAGAAAACATCGCCATGAGATTCAGAATGCCCTTCACTATAGTATGTGAAAATGGTCTGGCATTTTCTTCAACACAACTACTTGAATGGACCTATCACCAGAAGATCACTCTGAAGTTCTCTAGCAAATATTACCCCCAGGGGAATGGTGTTGCTAAATCAAAAAACAAAAATTTGCTTGAAGTGATCAAACACATGTTAGAACAGAATCCCTTGAATTGGCACCAAAAGCTGAGATTCGCCCTTTGGGTGGATCACATTTGAATTAAGGCTTCCCTGGGAACATCCCCATTCCATCTAGTTTATGGCCAGAATCCAGTGTTCTTGATTAACTTACAGATCCTGGTTTTACAATTCATGCAGAAATTTAGCAACCGGGATAATATTGTGGAGGTTCAACTCCTGAATCTGATGCAAATGGAAGAAAAATGAGATGCAGCTCTTGAACATTCGTCACCAAGCAGTGGTAAAATGATGGTTTGACCGGTGATCCCAATACAAGGCCTTTTAGATTTTGGACTTGGTCCTTTTGTGGGATAAAGCCTGAGAAAAGAAAGGAAAGCACACTAAATTCCAACGGCTCTGGCTTAGACCATACTTGATCTCAGAGATCTGCGAGACAAATACCTATCGCCTTAATACCATGACTGAAGAACATGTCCCATTTCTTGTCAATGGACAGTTTCTCAAACATTACTTCAAATAAGGTAGACTTGCCCTGAGTTATATTTTATGTAAGTCTTCTTTATTGTAAATATTTATTTCCTGGTTTCCCCGTTTGGGGGTGCCTTGCCTTGTAAATAGTTTGGCTGGCCGTCCTCTGGGACTGCCCCTTTTCTTCTGTTTGCTTGGCTTTTATTTCTTTCATTTTATTTTTTGGGTTTCCAGTGTTTTTCTCCCCTTTCATAGGCTGGTATGCTTCGCATAACATCTAGTCCCCGGGATGGTGCCTTTGGCATGCTGGTGAACTTCAAATCTATTGTTAGCATGGAGGAATTGGTCCGGTCTCCAGAGTTATTTTGCAAGTTTGGTGGAAAATTATGAGTAGCCTTCATCAGATTTATCCCTGGAAGTCTAGCAATCAGTTAAATCAAAATTTTAAAGGAATAAGTAATCGGACCCACCAAGAGTAGATTGGTCACACTGGTTGATTGACCCAAGTCTGCACTTTTAAAGATTCTTTCTGGGTCTAGAGTTTTCCTTCCCCATTCAGCAAATTAAGGTGGGTGGAGGGGTGAAAGAAGTACTACCATTGAATTTAGCTAAGCTTAATCTTAATGGTGAAAGAAGTACCGCCCTCCCACCCAGAAGAGAATAAAATAACAAAACAAAAGATGGGATGAGACTCCAATATCTGGGAGCAACGAGCAAAATTGATGACTTTGGGTTTAGTATACTTAGTGCCTCTTCTCTGCTTCTCCCAGAGGTCATCATCTTGATCTCCTTCCAAAGCACACACTTCACAATTGATGAAAGGATCATGGATTAAATCGCATATGGCCAGACTTTCTTAGATGTTTCACACCTTACAAGCAAGATTCTTTGAGTAACAATTTGTTTCAGTTTTTCTAACCAAAGATTATGTGGTTCTCAAATGCACTAAGGTATTTGTCCCAGATAGTCACCATTTGTTATGTCCTGCATACCCATCCCTACATTTTGTGTGCAAAATGTTGGGTCCCCTTTTTTGATTTTGGGCTCTTGCCTTGTTTTCTTTGCCCTTATTTCTTTTGTTTCCTTCTCTGGGTTTTTTTTCCCAGAGGGTTTGTTTTTGTTTTTTTTTTTTTTTTTTTTTTTTGCATCTCCGGGACCTAGTCCTGGAGTTGGTTGTTTCCTTTCTACAAGCCAGATTCTGGACTCCAGGATTCTCTGCCACAATGTCTTCTCCTCGTAAGAAGACATAGTTGTTTGGAATCCCCAGGCCCCGAGTCTGGAGGTTCACATGTTCCAAAGTTTGTGGAGAGAAGGTAGCTTGCTTTTTACCTTGAATATAAATAATATTTACCTGTCATTTTCACAGTCACCATGACTAAAAACACTTGAGAGTTTTTAGAGCAATTCATTGGTGATTTAAGTGCAAATTGAGTGCAAGTTTCTTTGAGCTTAGTGGAAAATGATTATTCAATCTTCCGTAGTTGTTCTTGGCATTGGAGGTTGAAACTATTGTAGAGTGGTCTTAATACTTCTTCCCTTCACTGTTCTTTGAATTCCAGATTGGTGTTTCTGGTTCTTTCCTTCGCTCTCTATTTTTTTTTTGTGTGGGTTTGTTTTGTTTTCATTTTTGTTCATTTCAGCTTTGCTTTGTTTTATTTTTGTCTTTGCGTTTCTTTTTATTTGGTCTACCACCCGTTGGTGGGTCAGCTCTGCTAGAGGGTTGTCTACCCTTTATGCAGATGTAGGATAGTGTATACTATGCCCTTTCTATTTTTTTTTGTTTTTGGGTAGTTGCTCTGCATTCCATTTTTGTTGTATATTGTTGTAGATGATGTATATTTTCTGTATCTTGTGTGTATACACTTTGGCCCTCGACCCTCCTGTACCATTTTTATGTATATTATGTGTATATTTTGTGTATATCCCTCAAAGCTTGCAGTTTCTTTGCGCTCTGTCATGTATTTTTGCCTCACAAGATTGAGCCCAATGAGACAAGGTTGTTAAGGTTTGAACTTGACACCTTGTTGGTTCGAACCATAGCGGCTTTCTCTCTCCTTTGTCTCATCGCATTAATGGCAGGATTAATTTCCCATGTATGGAATTTAAAATGTGTCCAATCTGGCATTCAATTTTTCCCTATGTCATCCCACTTGTCCTAATCAATTCCATAACTACCTTTACTCCACCTGCCATTTTCCCATGTGCCAGTGCATGATGACCAGAGTACGACTTGTTGCTAGTCATGTCAACAACGGCTAGTTTGTCCAGACTTCAGACTCCTAGCAGGATCTTTCCACCTACTTTTCCTTGTCACCATGTCTGCACACTTCAGAATGGTCAAGCCATGTTCATTTTTAGAAACTCCAGAATTTTTGATGTAGGTGCTAATGTTTGTCTGACAGGTGTGGGCTGGTGAGAAATCTCTCAGAGTTTTAATTTGTGTTTATATATGTCATGATGGTTTTCTGGTCTTGTAGGTTTTTGATAAGCTAATTCAAAATGTCTAATGATTTTGCACCTCCAGATAGTCCAAAACTACCAACCACCTCTACCCGGGCAGCCACAAAATCAAAGATTGAAAGAATGTTGGCCAAGCTGCCTTTTACCTCCAAGTATCTGAAGGATGTAGATGTTGTAGGGTCCAAGATAGACTCCAAAGTTCATGAAATAATAGATCTAGACCCTGGAAGTTGGGCCAAATTACAGGATCTAATCCAGACTACTTACAGGTTAAAGGAACAGGGGGATAAGATAGCCACTTGCCTAGCTACCTCTGGCATCATCAAGGCCGTGAACTTTCCATGTGCAGTACAATCACCCAAACTTATCCAGAAACTAGCGGCATTGTATAATCTGGCCACTCACTCAGTCTTGCTTCCAGATCCCTGGCTGCTGCAATATCCTGCCACAATCATCACATTGGACGCCCCCACCTTTATTTTCAGGTTGGGAATTCCATAGTTCAAAGGGTCAGTCGTCATCACTAGGGCCAGCTCACTAAAGGAATTTGGTGAGGCCGAGATCATTTCTCAGCAACACCTCAATAATCATTGGTTGAAGTCTCCAAAGCGAGACTATAAAAGGATGAAATTGGAAATTCCACGCGGGGATTTCAAGGAGCCCATTCAAGTGGGAATAATATTTTTGTGCAAATTCTTTGGATGGACCCATGCCCAAGAATTCTCAGCGTGGACGTATTATTTCTTATATTGCATAACAACACACAACAAGACTTTCAACTGGACGACAATTATATCAAATCATGTAGATACACGGATGAATACCGTCACCCATAATTCACAATTCTATATGACTTCATATGTACTGTGGGCATTGGCTTAGCAAAGGATAGATTTTCAAGGCCTAGGAATAGTTGGAGAGCTCAGAAATGGTCCAAGATAGGTCACACCTTGTGATCATTATCCCCAATTGCAGTGGGAGCTCAACTTCAAGAATTTATGCCAGGTAAATGATGCCTTCATTTACCACAACATTCTTACACTTACCCAAGATTCTGGGTACCGCCTCTCACAGGAGGCAATGACACTGGTCAATTCATATGGCCAATATTTTATTCAATTCAGACACCATACATACATCAGGGTGACAAGCTTCAATAGGAAGCCCTGCCTCCTTCCCCGGTATTATGAGGATAGGATTATTCTTTTAGAATTCTCCAGGCAGATGATGGATCTGCATGCCTTCTTCATAGTGAAGAAGGTCATCAATGTCCCATTCCCCTTTTCTTGTGAGGATTACACATGCAGTCTCACCATATCCCAGGAGGCAGATAATGAGTTAAAAGGATTAGGGCTGGTTGAAATCAACCATGCCAGAAAGAATAATGATCCCCGTGGCAAGATTGTCGTCGCACTACCCAGGGCATCCCCCACACACGAAGAGGACATTGAAGACTTCTGGGTAGATTTCTAGGATAGCTTTGATCTAAGGGCCTGAAAACATACAAGAATGAGTAAAGGGCTCATGGAGGCGCTAGACCTTCAAACTTTCTCGAAGGGTTTCAATGACGGCGGGCCCCTAGAAGATCCAGTATACAAGGGACAAGGGTTAGACAAATTAGACCTTCGTCCAGTGGGTTGGGCCACTTTGGAGAATTTGATGATTGATGGGGTATGCCACCCCATCTTGGAAGCAAGTCATAAGTATTTTTCCCGAGTGTGCCCCAAAAGCACCTGCAAGAAAGAAATGGTCAAGAAGACCATCCCTTCTTCAGCTGGCGTCGGACCTTCTTTGTCTGCCGCACCCGCTAAAGTGAATGTGATCAAAGGAAAAGAAAAGGAGGGAGTCCTGGTGCCCAAGGAATCCCCTCAGATTCCCACACTTCTAATGGCAAAGCTACATGATCAAATGGAGGCAGAAAAATTGGCCAGTCAACAAATCAGCATGCAAGTGGCTACCGGTCTCCCAATCACCCCAATGGTAGCTGCTCGCTCAACGAGACCCCCTTCATTGGCAGCGATGATGAATAGGCAGACTTTTGTTGAGGCAAAGTCTTCCAGCATTCTAGACACCGGGGCTTCTCTAACCAGGCAAAAGAAAATAGCTATGACCCCCACACCAAGCGTCGCCCTTGGTATGCCCGAGAAGCTCCCAATGGATGTAAGTTTGGATTCTCCCAAACTTGAGGATATCTCAGACTCCTCTCCACTGAATATTGATTTTGATTATACATTCTCAATGGAGGAGCTTCTGGAGATCTAACAAGGCGATAATACTACAGTGAAGGAAATTAAGGCTCAAGATAAAGAAGGGCCCCTACAGAGAAGAAAATTCCTGAAGAAGAAGATACATCAGAGCAAGAGGCTTAGGGAGAAATCCAAATAGGGCATGAATAGAAAAAGATACCAGTCTAAGGGACCACAGATTTGCCAAGGCAACCTACACTTGAGCCACCGATGGAAGGAGAACCCAAACCCCCAGGGAACAACCGTACCTCTAACCATCACACTCTAGGTGCCTTTGGGAACTTCGGGTGACCAAATGCCCTGAAGCACTTTTGGTGAAGTCGTAACAGCTATCACCTTACTAAACTTTGGCCAATGACCTCACCCACCTCTAGAAGATGTCCCAACAAAGGAAGAAAATACTGCAGAAGATGAGGCCAATAAGGCCCAAGAACAGCAGCAACCAATGGACTACGAGGTCCTGAAAGAAGAAAATGAAAAGGCTGCTAATACCACTAGGGAAGATGAAGTCCTTGAGAATACAGAAATTAAGACTGGAGAAAAGATTTTGGGTGATTTTGTAGAGGACACCAGCACGGCAAAAAATATCAAGGATTCTGGAGAACAAGAAACCAAAAAAGAACAGGAAGCAAGAAAGGAATCAGAACAGGAGCAGGAAAAAGAGCCTGAGGATAATGTAGACTCAGGGAATGCACTACCAAATTCAGAAATGGATCTTAATAAACAGGAATTGGCAGCCAGGCTGCCCATCTGCGCCAATGGCTGGTAGAAACCAAGAAAAGAAAAGCTCCAACGGCAACTATAGGCGCTCCTCTATCATTGGCTGAGATGATGGCCAAGAATACTAAGACAAAGAAGCCCAAAAGGGCATGGGTGGTCCATACTCTCTGGACCAACCCAGCAGGAAGCACCATTGTGGTCATTGCAACACCCCTAGAAAATACAGATATAGTGGTTGCAAGGCCTAAAGACTATAATATAACTGAGGTCAAGCTGGGGAAAAGAGACAAGCAAGGGGAATTGAACTTGCTAAAAGAGGCTACCAAGACTATAGAGGCCCGGTATGCAAAATAGGGCTAGAAGAAACAAGAGGAAAGAGAGACAAATGTCAATCTCCTTGCACTTTTGGTGGAACTAATGCGACCCTTGGCCAAAGTTCACCCTGGAACCCCTTCTTCTGGATTGCCGCTTGCACAGGGCAACGTGGACTCACTGCGCATGATGAAGAAAAAGGTGCAAGCAGTAGACAGATGGGTAGCCGAGAAAATAACAACGATGAGAGAATTTCTGGCGGTGTCCCTCTCAAACTTTTAAAGGGTAGACCTCTCCCTTGGACATGCCAAAAGCTCCGCTAAGATATGGGAGAAAGACTTAGAAAAATATGAGAAATGGAAAGTTGGATTGGAAGAAATCCATAGCATTGGCGAAGAGGTTGCCATAGAGTCTATCATTTTGGGAGAAGAATCATATGATTCCCTTCAGGTCCAATTCTCCAGACTTGCCCTCAAAATTGAGGCTTGCAAGGAACTAGTTAAGACCTTAAAAGAAAAGCTAACAAGTGCTTGATATCCCTTGGGCTTATTCCAGGCATTTGTGTTTGGGGTTTCACAAGTTGATCCCCTCACCACCAGAACATGTACCCTAGAGGATTATGTCCTTGGCAACTTTAATGAAAGGATGGAATCCCTATATCCACCAGGAAGAGATTTTGATCAATGCAGGTTATCCTGGTTGTCAAAGACCATGATTCGGTCGCACGGCGCCATTAAGATGGTGAAAAAGTTCTGGAGCAGGGCCGAAGAGGTTGAGGATGCAATGGAGGATGTCTATAGTAGATGGGATAGAATCTAGAGCATAGATGAAAAGAGAATTAGCCAAGTGTTAGAGGCTTGGGAGAAAATATAAGTCAATAAAGTTCTCCATATCCAGGAGAATTTAGCCCGACATCATATTTTTTATTCTTTATTCTTTTGGAATGAAAGTCCCTAGATCCTGTAGTTTCAGGTCCCACATTTTTTATTTCTTCATGTGACCCATGTCTCATATCCCAATGCCGACCGGTCACTTTCAGGACAGTAATAAAGGTTTTCAGAAGATGGATAACTGCAACAAGGCACGTCAGCTCGACGAGAGGTTTCTGATAGATGGTCTTCCCAAGGCGTCATTTCAAAGTTACACATGGTGCATCAGAGATAGAGCGCCACTTTCTCATTTATGAGGCATGTAGCCTCCATCCCTGGGGGATCAAATTTCTTCTTTCTCCTTCTCAGCTCTCTTCTCGAGGCTGATTCTTCCACTCCATCTTTCTTGTCTTATTCTTCTGACATGTCAGGCCTTTTCCGTCTCAAGGTCTTTTGTAACATGGTGCAGGTAGTACCAGCCACCAGATAGTGTATTATATTGTAAAATGTACAGTAAGTTAGGGTTAGGGTTAGGTCAAAAGATGTGTATAAATAATAAGTCTGACTTCATTCCAAGGGTCGGTGAAATTGATGATTTTGCAGTCTACAGTTAATAGTGAAGGAGCTTTCTCATTTCCTAGTTGCAAAGCTTAATGCTCCATAGTTTTAAGCTTTCAGTAGTTAAATGCTCCCTGGGAGTTATCATTGTACCACACACCAGTGCTTGCTGGAAGGATGTTAATGAAGAAGGAAGGGTTCTCTCAATGATGTTGTTGGCACTCTGTCTTCTGGGTTGATGGTATTTTATGCTTTATGTTCTTTGTGTCCTTTGCTCTAATGCTTAAAGTAGATTAACGACCTTCTTTTTTTGCTACTGATAAAATATAAGGTGATGGTTGTATATTTCTTCAGTATTTAGTGCAGTGTGTTAGAGAATTGTTGATGTTTTGAATGTTTAGCATAACTATAGGTAGATGAAAAACTTTTAACTTTGCACCATCTTTTTAAATTTATTTGTTAAGTGAAAGCATGCTTGGAGGAAACCCCGTTTACCCGAATCCCCGGAGTTGATGAGTTGAAAATAACCAGCTATCCCACTCGAAAAATAGTCACATCTCCCAACTGAGCCCCGCACTGTCAAGACTCGACTCTCATGTGCTTGGAGGCCCAGGGAATCTCATTTACCCGGACAGCCTTTACAGGCGAAGTTGGCCGGTATCCCAGTACTCGGTGACAACTCACATCTGTTGGCGGACCCGGTCACAAAGTCCCATCAACACCTTCCTTGTTTGATTATTGTGTGGTTTATTGTTTTAAAATTGAAGAAATATGTTTTTAGTTCAATTTTGTGTTTTCCTTCAAGTTTGCATTTCAGGTCTATGCTTGTGGGCATAAAGGTTTCATTTTTGGGTGTTAGACGCAAAATGGGGATTAGGGTATTCATGTGGAAATGAATTTGTTTTAAAATTGCCCTTGGGGTTTCAATTTGGGGAAAATGTCCTCTATGAGAGAAATTGATGATTATCGCCCAAGAAAGGGTTTAAACCCTCAGATCTGTTAAATATCGTACCTTGAATGTAGAAAACTCACCTTTGCCATGTTCTTGCCAAAACTAGGATCAGATCTGCATGGAAACAAGTCAAATGAGTTAATTTGCATGCTTAAAAGAAAGAAAACTCTTCTTGAGAAAAATAAATAAATTATTATTTAATTAGAAGTCTTTCTTATTTTTATCAATTTGCATGTTGTAAGAAAGAAAATACTTATTTACTATCTTTAGGGCTTTTGGCAAAAATACCTTTATTATTAAAAAATGTAGCTTAATTAAATTGTTCTTGAAAAGAAAAATTATGCTTATTAATATTGCTGGAAAAATTAATTTTAAAAAAAATGGGTGTTTGTTGTTTTGATACAGACTGGTGTAATTTTAACAAAATATAAAAAATAATAATAAATAAATAAATAAACAAAGTTTATATTGAAAAAGAGATTTAAATTTAAAAAAAAAAATCTTTCAAAATATATATATAATTAAGTTTTAAGAAAAAGCAAGTTTAAAAAAATTCAAAAGTTTTAAGTGGGTGGCGGGGGCCACCACACCCCCACCACCCATGGGCATGCATGGCACCCACTGTCAAACAGTGGGCCCGCAGGGTACCACCAACAGTACCCATTGTCAAGCAGTGGGCCGCAGGGTACCACCCATGGTACCCACTGTGTTGTGGGGCCACGAGCCAGGGTGGGGTCGCGGGGAGGTGAAGGTCGCGGGGCCCACACCCCCGCTCCCCCAACCCCACGCGGGTTAAGGTTTTTATTTGTTTTAAATTTTGTTTTTAGTTTAGTTTAGGTTATTTTTATTTTAATTTAATTTAATTTAAATTAATGTTGTTTTAGTAAATATTTATTAATGTTTAGTTTAAAGATAATGTTAGTTGTTAACTTATATATATTACAATATATGTTTTTTTTTGTAATTTATTTCTAAAAAGAAAGTGTAGTATATGTTAGTTAATATATTTATTAATAATAATGTGATTATTATTAATGGATTAATTGTTTTCATATAGTATTTTTATTATATGTGATTTGTTTAATTATGTATAATAATATTAATAATAGAGGTTAATATTGATATGGTTATTACGTTTGTATTTTATACTATTGTAATTATAGTTGAGGTTAGTAATTATCTCATAGATTAATTTATATTTGTGAGATGTTATAAATTAATCTATATAAGAGTTTAATTTGCAATTTTTCTTGGAGATTTAATTATAATTGGTTAGTAATTTTACTAGATAAGCAAATTTGCATAATAAGATATTATAAATTTGTTTATCACTATGTTATCTCTATATGTTGATTAGTACCTTCTGAGATCGTGTTTAGCATACCAGGATGTATAATGGATGTTATTGGTATGGATAGTGTTTTATGTTCTTGCATGGAGATTTATCATTTTCGAGTACCTATTGGAGACTAGTAGACCTTAGGATGTTGTACCTGGGTCTGTTGGGATGTTATTGCCAATGCTATCTGTATGATTTTTTTGGAGTGTTTAAGTTTAGTATTTTGATCTTTTTACTGAACCTAGTATGTCTATCTCATATTATATGATCTTTTGAGAGATCCTCATGTTATTATGGTTAATGGAGAACCAGTAGTTCCTATATGAGTAGGAACCAGTTTATGAGGTTTATGAGTTTATTTATGACCTTAAGCTTAGGGGGTGGTTAGTTAGGTGCATCATAGGGGAGTGGCTTACAATAGGGTTCTAGCGCCCAAAGAGGCCAGTCCAGGGTGACCTATCATAATTTATTAATAAGTGATAATATAATAATAAAACTTGGGGTTAACATTAAATACAAGATTGATAATGATGCCTCACTTATGACTTGAGTGCTAGTACAGACTAAGGATGAGAATGAGTTGATACGTAGAGAGTAGGTATGGTTAGATTCCTCATCTTCATGAGAGTGTATTCTAGCTCTACATGAGTCATGTTGAGGGGTTCGGGTTCCAGAGTGGCCAATCCAAGGTAACTCAAGTGATTGACCATGTGATGATACTCCCATAGAATGTAGCCTAAGTCTCCTCCATAGGTCCTGCTTTACGTTTTATGGTTGTGGTATTGGCATTCGGCTTTTGTTTTCAGTGGTTGGTTCATGTTGTTGTTTTGGTTAATTTATGTATGTCCTTTATCTTTGGATGGTGTACCTTTATTTTGACCTTGGATCTCCAATGTGCCTTGATCTTTCCTATCCTTATACTTTTGCTTTAATCTTTCTAGACTGTGTTCTCATTTGTGGGCCTGATGTTATCTCCTCAACACAGTGGGAGTGGACCTTTGGTTCCACGAGGTCGGGTGGTAGTGATTCTTATTACCATTAAGATCCGATGGTTCTTCTTCATGCTTGGATGATCCTTGTTGTAGTTCTATCTTATTAGTCCTCTGGAGACTTGTTCAGTTTCATGAGTGGTATATTTGTAACCATATGTGTTTATTGGTTGACATCCTTTCAAAATGTATTGTATTGTTATGTATTATTGCATACCCTGCAACTTGTGCATTGGATGATTGATTTGGTTGTATACCTTAGGTACCAGATGTATATGTGGTCTTATTATATGAGATGTATATTATTGGATTCAGTTGATGTATCCTTTATATTAGTCTTTACATTTTTTATTCATAGATTAGTTTGCTTAAGGAATTCTACGTCAAGGAACCCTCAAGAATTGTTATCTGTGTTGAGTTTTCCTTATGTGTATGTCATGTATCTTATTGTATTGCTTCCATGTTGTTATCATTATTGTTTGTAAACATTTAAGAAAAAAAATTATCATGTTAACTTAGTTTCATGTTTAGGTTAGTTCTCCTGGGTTCCCTGGCGGGGCATTACACCTCCTATCAATTGAAGAGAAGAATGAATGGTTTAGTCAACTGAAGAGTTTATTGTGAGTTAGCTTTTTGAACCGAGGAGTTGATTGTGAGTTGCCTTTTTGAAATCAAGGGAAGGTGGAGAAATTTATGCAATCAGAGAAATGTGAACACAAGTTCCCCTTTTTAACTAGAGAGAAGATTTATTTGAGTATTTTTTAATTTTAGAAATTTAAATACTCAAACATGAGATAATTGAATTCTATTTTGATTTAAAATAGAATATTTGAGTGAAATTAAATTAAATTAATTTGATGAAATTAATTTAATTAGAAGAATAAATTAATAAGTTTAAATATTTTGAATTTAAACTTTAGGAAACTGAATTTAATTAATTAATAACGATTAATTAAGTAAAGGGTATTAATTAAATGAAATTAATTATTTAATTACTTTTGGGGAAATGATTAAATGATTAGATGATTGGATTTAGAAGAAATAAGATGGTTAATTAATTTTAAAAACTATTAATTAATAGAGGAAATTTAGTAATTAAATCTGAGGACGCGGGTATGTCCATTTTAGGGTGTCTACAAATTCAAATTTGGAAATAGAAATTAGAAGTAATGCAAACAAAAGACTCGCCAAGTTCACCAATATGTAATGTGTGTAAGTGGGGTTCAACAATCTAAACATGCAAACTAGGAATCAAACCCATTCATATCATTATACATTAAAGAATAAATAAATAGGCCCAACTTTAGATCCTCGAGAGAGTTGGACATAATGATTGAGGTTATTATCTTCGTGATTTGATATGATTGGATAAGATAGAGTGAGTAAATTCAAGTAATAGGTATAAAGCTATGAATTTGATAATAATCAACATAAATAGTAGGCTAGATAACATTTATGCAAACTCTAAGAATAGATTTAGAAATAGGAATCAGTAAGGTACCTGTATATGCAATTTGAGCCCAATTATGTTGGACTTTATGGCTAGGCCTCCTAGTCCCGAAGGTGTCTAACATAAATAACAAAAAAAAGATTCAAAATCAAGATGTTAGATAGATAATCTTCCTAATTTTTTGTCAAAATATGTAGCCAAGGCACAATGTCTAGGGTATTATGCTTTTTCAAAGTCTGAATCTCTTTTTCTCTGTCTGCACTTTCCAAATTTGCAATCCTTCTCTACCAAATTTGAGTTTTGCACATAATATAGAGAAAATGGTGTTGGAGGACTATATAGGAGCTTACTTAAGTCAAACCCCAAGTAGGAATTAAAGTCCCATACAATAATGATGATTAGAAAGAGAGTGTGCCCTTGATTAGGTAGATGCTAAAAAAATAAATGAAATGCATAATTGGAAACAATATACCTTTGATATGAATGTCCTTTCCTTGAATGTTGTTTGTTACCCTTGATTTTTGCTCATATCCCACATTTTATCATTTCCTAAAATTAGGTCCTTGCCATCCTTGAAGTAAAGATGTCATCATATTCTTCAGTCTGGTTTGTATTTTCTCCTTGCCGGATGAACTTGAATCTTGAACTTACTTAGTTCAAGGTTCATAGTTCAAGGTCACCTTCCAGTGTGTGTTTTTTTTTCATCTTTATGTGGAAGTGAGTGGCGCAGTTTGCAAAGTCCAATCCCCCATTGAACTTTGAATCTTGAACTTGTCTAGTTCAAGGTTCAAGGTTCAATTGCGGTCTTCATCTTGCATAAAGCGTAGTTTGGTTTAGTCATTTTTCGCTGCTCACATGGTCTTTTTTATAAACACACCAAAAGGAAGTAATGTCTTGTTACACATTGAACTTTATTTTTGAATTGGCCTAGATCAATGTTCATATTTCAATGGAATCCTACGTATTGAATGAAGAAAAGACAGCGGTGACGTGACCGAAGTGACAGCTGGCAGGAGAAAAATATATCTGTGCATGTCATGGATATATTCATCATTAGATGTGACACTTATATATCATTTAAGAAGTGAAACATTTAATGATTACATCAGGAAAAACCTCTTGTCACCATTAATCAAGATTTATTCATCTGCCTCACCATTAAATGCAAATCTTGCACATTTTATGAGGAAATCAGTTATAAATTAAGAGGTTGTGCTCTCAGTCTTATTTTGAAGTTTTTCTGGTGAAGTCAAATTGGTAGAGAAGCATAGGTATCCTCTCATCCTAAGAAGCTTAGAGTTTGCAGAATTTTTAGGTTAGTGCTTCTCTCTTCCAGAGTCCCTGTTTGAAATTGAAGCCATTAGGAAATTTTGATATTGAAAGGATTTGTTTTCCTTCTGCAATCTCAATCTTTTTATGTGTATTTTTCTTAAGAATTATGAATCCCCCACTCCCAAAATTTGGATGAACCTCTCCCTTGGTTAGTTCATTACCTGAGTGTGATGACACAATGATAAAAATAGGTGCCTTAGAGAAGATTCACAATAAAATCAAGAGCCATGTTCCTGGTTCCATAATAGAAAAGGTGGTGTTGAGTAGTCTAGCTGATGTAGTTGCATTACCCTTAGTGGCCCCTTGTCCAGAGCTAGTAGTAGAGTGTGCTAAAAAATATAATAGGGAGGAGAGATGTATTAAGAAGATTGATGGAAGTCCTCTGACTTCTATAAACTGAGATGTCATCCTTACTGCAATGGGCATTCCAAAAAAAGATCCGTATGAGGGATGGACCATTGCTTCCTCCCAATCTATTTTCTCAACAAAGTGACAGATTTATAGAAATGAGATTGCCAAAAAATGGTTATTGGAACCACAAAGGGGAGGGTCAAGGCTACCCAAACCTCTTACAATAGATCATTTCAAGCCTGAGGTTGTAGAGTTGGTGATTTTTCTTAATAAGATCAAAGGTAATAATCATGCCTATTACTGGCACGAATCGATGTACTTCTTTATCTAGATAACTTTAGGAAGGGAAAATTTCATTGATTGGGTAGACAATATCGCTAATGAGCTTCATCATCAGTTGGAAAATTACTCCAAAAGGTCAAAAGGTTTTTATATGTCTTCCTATTTGTTCTATGTGTTGGCTTGTACTAGGAAGTTGGATGGCCTATATCATGAGCTACATGTTCCCAATATGAAGGTGTATGATTATTATCCCCATCTACAGAAAGAATTCTATGTCGACGGTTTTATGAAATTGAATGGTGTTTATCTGGGAAGGTTGGTTTATGAAATGCAGGGAAACATTGAACAGAGAATGTCAAAAGATGCTAAGAGTTTTGTTAATCTTTTTGGGAGCTTTTTCATTCAGTTCAAAAGGTTTACTTATATAAGAGTGGGTGGATTTTAGGGAGATCCATTTAAATTGCCTAGATATGCTCTAGATTTTCATGTTATAACTGAGGTTGGTCATCAGTTAGCCCATGTACACAAGGACCTCAAAGAAAGGAAAGGAAGAGCTAAGTCTAGTTTTCCTATAGAAATTGGTTTTTATAGTTGCAAAAATTCCTCTGATGCTCTTAATTTGGAGCAAGAATTAAATAAACTAAAACTAAAGACATTTTAGGATAGCAGAGATTTTGATATTAGAGGATATCTTGCTTGGCATGTCAGCTTGCCTTCTGAATTCCATCGTGTTCCTCAGATGGAAGATTTCTAGGAAAACTGCGTGGATGATTTTGAAGTCAGAAGAAGGTCATGGTTTTGATTCACACTTGATCAAATAGTTACTCTGCAAACTACAATTGATGCCACTGGAATAGAAGAAGGGGAAGACAAAGAGATAATTGATGAATAGTATGAAAAGAATTTTCAAGGGTTACCACTCCCCAAAATTGACTGGAACATAGTGGAGAGAGAGAGTGTCCACATCAAGACTCGTTGTGTCATTAAAAGGACTAAAAAATGGATTACCAGCAAAAGGCCACCTCCTCACAAAAAGCACAATACTAGAAGATCAGTTCTAAATACCCATGTTGAAAAAGCTGTCCCAAATTCTAATGAAAATGTTTCTATTGTAGGTTCATCTAAATATAAAAATAATAAAGCTTTTGAATCTAAAGTTAAGAAGTAGAGGTCCCATCGTCTAGTTCCATCCACAAGGATTTCCAGAAGCAAGGCTCACAAAGAGGAAATCAAACTGGTTGAAGAAAAGGAAGTAATTGATCTCAAAAAGATGGATGTCTTGATGATGGATGAGAAAACACAATGCTCCATGTCAGAAGAAGATGCTTTCAGAAAGGATAACCTGTAGGGAATTAAGGATTCTACAATTTCCAAGACCGCTAGTCCAACATAGGAAATGGAAGACTCTTAGCAGTACAATGTCCCCACTTTGAAATGGCTAGAGACATCCATCAGGAGGAAAATAAATGTCCTACTGATAACACTACCAGTTGAAGATATGGTAAGCAAATGACTGGGTTCCATGGAGAAACCTAAGAGGATCATAACAGAGTCTAGGGTGGACATTGATGACAAAATAGGGCACTAGTATACTAAACATGAAATTCCCAAGGGAAATAAAGAACTCTCTAAAGCTATTGCAGACAACTTCATAGTCGAGAAGATAGACCTTGGGTTAGCAACCAGAGTAGCTGATGCAAAACACCTGGAAACTTCTGCAAAGAAGATCTTATACAGGACTTTTAAGGATGAGAGGGATAAAAAAGAGTTGAAGGCAACAATTAAAAGGATGGTGGAATTCATCCAAGAGGTACAGGATCCTAACCCTATTCCTTTGGTCTTGGATCCATAGGCATTTGATCCTCATTCGCTAGATGTCAATAAGAGCCTAGACCAAATCCAGAAAAATAAATTGATCGCGGATGCATATACTAAATGGATCAAGGCCATGGTGTAGAAAGGAAGTAATTATATCCACCATTTAACCAAGACTCATGAGGTTTTCAGTTCAATTGTTGCTGAGATTCTAGTGGAATTGACAGAGTGGGAAAAAGAGAAGAAAAAATGGCTAAGTGTAATGAATCATCTCTATGATATAGAAAAATATAGGGTGAGTAAATTCCTGGCTGAGAAGCTTGTTCCTGGGTTGGATGAAGGCACTCTATACATCTCAATCAAGAGAATTGAGTAGAGGCACTCCATTATCAAATATGGTCATGATAGGACCACCTACCTATTCACATTACCTTGCCACATCAGTCCATGATCATCAGCGTTACATAGGCGCATAAAGAATGGAGGAGCTCCCGCGTTGTTGACACCTCACAGAACCAATCAAATGGATATAGAATATCCACCACTCCATGATCATGCTTCATAGATCACGGAGTAGTGGTAGTTTTTTTTAGTTTATGTTTTCTTTGGTTTGGGCGATCTTATAAAATTGGTTATATACTGGATCCCGTAGAGTGTATCTCAAGATGCCATTTTCTATTTCCTAAAGACTAATGGCTATTTATAGTAAGGATAATCTATATCTAGATGATGGTATTTTGGGTTAGATTAGGGAAAGACTTGATAGCTTTGGTTTTATTTTTTAGTTAGTTAAGTGGTTAATCAAAAAAGAAACTTGAAGGTGTATTTTTGATATGAATGGAACAAAAATTTATGTTGTGTGAATCTGTTAGTTTATATTAGCATATTGATCTTTGTTGGGATATTTCTTGAATATTAGGAATCTGTTTTCAAGTGGATTTTTCTATAGTTTTCTTTTATTTATAGTTTTATTTTTGGTAAATTAAGTTCTGAATTTGAAGTCTGTGAGCTTTGTTTAGTTTTAAAGTATCTATCTTTCATTTATTTTTCATGACATGTTGATGTATGAAATGGTGCAAAAAGCCTTATCCACTTTCTGGTTAAAAGTGTGTGTTTGTGAAAGCAATGTATGATTGTCAAAATTTATTGAAGATCAAATAGGGAGCTATAACTTAATTTAGAGAATTATAAATCCAAACATTTTAATTCAACTGTTAGTTTGCGATTGCAGTCTTTCATGGGATTAGAGTAAGTAATTGATAATTTATAGAAAGGAAAATTTGTATGCTAACAGATTTTTTGGTGACTCTACTAGGGACTTGATACACAGAGTATCAGTAGTCATTCCCTTTAAATGAGAAACCATGATGTTTACCACACTTATAATTCCTAGTCAGGAAGAAGTTCCTCCAGATATTCAGCTTGACTTGTACTTTTTAGATACCCAAGAAGACATCCTCTCTAATCTTAATTCAGTGGCCTGGGCTGAGGGAAAGTGATCAACAATATCAACAAGACCACTTGGTGTTGGAAGAAGAAGAAGAGATTGGTGAGTGGTTAAGAGGACTTCCAATTGTTCAAGAAGCTGCCATAGTAGATAGAGTTGTGCAGAGACCTTGAATTTCTTCACAAGTCTAGATTCCCAAACTTTTACCATATCCCAAGCAAGGGAGGGTATCTTTGATATTTTTTTAAAGAACTTGAAAACCTCCATTTTCCTATCAGTTATACTCCAAAGAAGAAAGCCAAAATCAGACCTTCTTCTCCTACTAAGCCAAGTCCTAGCATGTCCTCATCTTCTCACCAGTGGAAAGCCTTGACTCTTTGTGGAATTCAAGCACCTCCCCTTCAGACAATTTATCCACTCTCAGTCATGGCACAACCTTGGGGTAATGTCGTTGGTCCTCTTAATCTAGTAGGAAATCATTCCTTTCCTAAAGGAGCTAAAGAGATTTTTCCTAAATTCTATGGTGATGGAAAGTTTTTTGTCAAAGATCATCTTAATGCATTTAATACAGCCTGTGGAATTTTGGTCGTTCAACGTGAAGACATTGCGGTCAGACTGTTTGTTCAAATACTTGCTGAATCAGCAGTCAATTGGTTCTATCACCTGCCCAATGGTCAGATTACCGATTGGAATACTATGAAAATTTCTTTTGAAGCACGCTTTAAAAGTATATCTAATGAACATGATCTTCTTGCCCAACTAACCAAGTTAAAGAAAGAAATACACGAGCCCATGAGACATTTCGTAGAAAAGTTTAACAAGATTATTCATAAGATCCCTACCCCAAAGAGACCAACTGCTGAAAATAGAAAAGATTTTTTTATGAATGACATGCCCCCAGACATTGGTTTTCATATAAGACGAGAAAGGGTAGTTGATTTAGATGTGGTTTAGACCATGGTTGTTGAATTAGAAGAAGATTTGATCATGACTAGAAAGTGGAGGAAAGATGTCCATCAACCAAGTTCTTAGAATGCTACTTCTTCTGATCCCCTATTACAAAGATTGATGAATGGTGTAATCACTATGAAGAGGAAATTTCCTAAGGGAAATGTGAATCTCCCTCAATTATATAAAGACATTCCTAGAGGAAACCTTGATCATACGAGTCCTAGCCATAGATATTTGGGGCAATCACAGAATGAGAAAAGAGTAGTAGAGGTTCCTCCTAAAAGAGAAAATATGTGTACTTTTCACCTCACTGATGAGAATGATGGTGCAACTTGTCCTGAGATGGTGAGATCGATGTAGATGCATGTAAATAAAGAATTATTTGATTATCCATTTGAACATGTAGAATTTTCTCCATTACCTGGCGACTCTGGAAATTTTTTTATGGAATACGAGTATGACTTTGAAAGAGGAGGCAGTATTCTGGTAACTCTTGAATACCCCACGTGTTTGATCATGACTATAAATCAATGAAGTTCTCAAGATAATGATTCTTCTTCAACTTATCAATGCTAGGACAAGGATAAAGGTAAGGATTTTTTCCCAAAAAATTATTTTTCCAAAATTTTGAATACTAAGGATGCTGAAGTATCTCAAGATTCTTCACTTAATTCTTCTTTTGACATTGTAAATTTTTGTAAAACCTCAAAAATCCAAGTGTCACCAGCAGAATATCTCAGGATGAATCCCAAAGAACTTGATAGACTGGTTATTTATGTGAAATCAAGTCAATCCTCTTCAATTCCTACAACCAGTGAAGCCACACATGCTATTTTTCCAAAATATATTCAACCTACCTTGGCTACCCAGTCCTCTAATGATACAAATCCTTTTCTCTCTCATAAACTAGAGCCCTTCTATCTATCTATGTATATTCATGGGTTTAAGTTGAATAAATATATCATTGACTCTGGTGCATCTGATAACGTAATGCCTACTTCAGTTTCAAAAGCTTTAGACATTCCTCTAACAGCCACCTTTGGGAGGTTTTATTCAATGGATTCCAAACAAGTTCCTCTGGTAGGATAGATTAAAGATGCTCATGTGGCCTTAGTGACTCACCCTAGTAAAAATCTCAAGTTAACCATTTTGGTAGCAGATATTCCTGCCAGTTATGGGATGTTGCTTAGCAGAACCTTTTTTAGAGACATTGGGGGAGAAATCAAATTAGATTGGTCGCAAGTGACAATCCATGTTGGTAACAAAAATATTGTCTTGAAACCTGAAGGAAAATCTAAGTACATTGTCTTTCCATCTGAAGACCCCAAATCTTAGATTTTATATCATGAATGTGAATTTGGAAATTATATGATATCATCAGAGGTGAACGCAGAAAAGGTTAATAATGAAGAGTCAGATCCTATGTGGTCTTTAGAGTTTGATGGTAGTTGTGCATTAGTCAGCTCTGGAGAAAGGATTATTCTGATACCACTGTAAGGAGATATCTTTCCTCACTCTTTTAAGTTAGAGTTTGGTAATACCAATAATACTATCGAGTACAAAGCCCATCTACTTGGTCTTGAGGAAGCTAAAAAGAAAGGAATAAAAGTGTTGAAAGCTAAAGGAGATGCAGAGTTGATAGTGAGACAGGTAAGAGGAAAGTACTCAATGAAAAATGAGAGGCTGAAGCATTACAAAAACCATGTTTTGGATGAAATTGAAGGATTAGAGTCCTTTTCTATTGAAGCTATTCTTAGGAACCTCAATAGCAGAGCTGATTCTCTGGCATTCTCAGCATTTTTGTTGCTCCCTCATCTAGATTTCAAAGAAACAAATTATAAAATTGAGATGGTATACAAGCCTAAGGTACCTGATAGCATGGAGCAATGGCAAGTTTTTAAAGATGATAAATAGATCGATAAATTTCTACACTACTTTGAGGGATCTCAGTCAACTTGTGAAGAATTTTGTCCTAACCCAGGTAAGACTATTGAAGAAGGAATTGTTTAGTTAAAAGAAAATCGCATTCCTAAAGGCCTGGTTTCTCTTGAGAATTTGTTTGACAGATCTGATGCAGTTAAGAAAAAACTTAGTTCCCATGAACCTTCTGATGGAGGTGACTCATAAAAATTGAATATAGGAGATGAACAAGATCCTAAGTTTGTAAATTTGGGAAAATGGTGTACCTCTGATGAAATGAGATGATTTGTTGATTTTCTAAAGGAGTATAAAGATGTTTTTTCCTAGTCCTATTAAGATTTAAAGAATTTCAAGGGAGGTAAATTTCAACATCATATTCCTCTCAAGCTGGGTGCCACACCATTTAAGTAGAAGCTGAGAAGATATAACCCTAAAGTGTCAGGAATAATTAAAAAAGAAGTTGAGAAGATGTTGCAAGCTCGGATAATATATCCTATCCATCATTCTACCTAGATAGCTAACATAGTGCCTATGAGAAAAAAGAATGATGAAATAAGGATTTGAGTGGATTTTAGAAATCTGAATCAGAGCAGTCTAAAAGATAATTATGGTCTTCTTGTGATGGATCATATATTACAAACAGTGGCTGGCGCAAAAATGATGTCCATGTTAGATGGATTTTCAGGATACAATCAGATTAAGGTAGCTGATGAGGATAAACATAAAACAACATTTACCACACCATGTGGTACATACACCTATAGTCACATTCCATTTGGGCTGATTAATGCAGGTGCTACATTCCAATGAGCAATTGATTCTTCTTTCGGACATCTGATTAAAAAGGTTATTTTCATTTACCTAGATGATTTGATAGTTTTTTCTAAAAGGCATAAAAATAACCTGAAGGATTTGAGAGTTATTTTACAAATATGTAGAGAGCATGGTATCTCGTTAAATCCCAAAAAGTCAATCTTTTGTGTTATGGAAGGGAAACTATTAGGTCACATTGTCTCAAAAGATGGAAATAAGATAGACCTTGAGAGAGTAAAAGCTATTCAGCAAATAGGCTTGCCTTCTAATCGGACAGGTGTTAAGTTTTTCTTTGGTCAGACTAATTTTCTCACAAGCTTTGTTCCAGATTTTGCTGAGACAACTAAACATATGTTGAGTCTCTTAAGTGAATGAACCCTTTCAAGTGGAGTTCATAAGCTATTCAAGCATTTGATTATGTTAAAAAAGCCATAGTGTCTGCCCCGATGTTGATCAACCCTGATTATAAAAAATATTTTATTATCTATTGTTACTCCTCAAAGCATACCTTGTCAAGGATATTATTGCAAAAGAATGATAAAGGAGAGAAAGTACCAATTGCTGTCATGAGTATACCCCTCAAAAAGCATGAGATAAATTATCTAATGGTTGAAAAGAAAGCATATGCAATGGTAAAAGCTATGAAATATTTCAGATTTTATATCTTGCACTCACACTCAACTGTATATATGTACCTTCTTCTGTAGTAAAAGATGTTCTGACTCAACAAGACATAGGCATGAACAACAGAGCCACTAGGGTAGTGTTACCCCTAATTTTTTACTCATCTCCTTTGTTTTATTATCTTCTAAAAATCATGGAAAGCATGGAACATCCAGTTTTGACCATGAGGTACGAAAAACTGAAATGCCCCAGGCAATTGAAAGACATGAAACACTTAGTTTTGACCGTGAGGTATGAAAAACTGAAGTGCCCCAAGTAATGAAAAGCATGGAACATCCAGTTTTGACCATGAGGTATGAAAAACTGAAGTGCCCCAGGCAATTAGGGTTTGATTAGATTGATTGCAAAGGATTCAATGATGTAATCATCCTGCCCCCTCAGGAGCGAAAGTGAAAAATGACACGTCATACTGATGATAGAGAGCAAAAAATCGCAGATAGGAAGAATTTAGAATAGATTATGGAAGAATTCAGAAGATTCAGAAGCATTTTGAAGTCATTTAAAGGTCGGGTTGACCAAGTTTGACTGGGGTTGACTAGAGTTGACTTTTGAAGAAAAAAGTAAAAGAATTTAGAAAATGATTATATGATGAGATTCTGACAAGAAAGCGAAGTCAGAAGAGTGATTGCAGAAGCGTCTGATCGCGTCGGTCCCAAAAATTTTAAAATGTGATTTTGAGCTATATAGAAGTGTCAGATTTTGATTTTGATCCCAAAAATGGGTTGAGCATATAGCTGAAGATAGAGAGTGAGGATCAAACACTTGTGTAGTCGTGATGAAACGTGAATGGTGAAGAAGAAGAACTCTCCAAAGTATGAACCCAGAAGAATGCAATGAAGAGAACACTGAATCATTGCCACAATGCAAGTCTAGAATGAAAATGCAATCCTATGCTAGATGCAATATGAAGGTGCAAATCTAGGACATGGTTGTGAGACCCATCGTATATTTATCATCATTGAGCATTTTTTGGAACATCAAAGTCGATACAACCCTTACTGGTACCATAATGCAACCATAAGGATATGAATATGACTTATCATCGGATAAAATGTAGGAAACGAACATAAGCATCAGGGCACAAAAGCCAAGATGACCTGAACATTGTTTCCAGTTAATGTTGCAAGAGTACACTAGTATCGCGGCATTCAAAGCCAAGATAACCATGAGTGCAATCGTGCGTAAACACACAAATCAATAACAAGCAGAACAATAACACACATAGAAATAACAAGCAAGGAGATAGTACCGACCTCACCATGGCGTACAAATAAACAAGATTGAGGGATGTGAGGTTGTCCACCTTATTGCGGGAGCTCTTATCACATACACCCTATTTATTTTACGTTGCTAGATCATCGAGACTATGCCAACAAGCAGTAGACAAAGAAAATGTCAATGAAATCCATAAGAATAGACAGCATACAAAGAAATATTCAAGCATAGCTCAGCCTGTTTTAAAGTTTTCGAATGTAGATGT
>MU227111.1:139047-152290 GCA_018584345.1 Thuja plicata
TAATTAAATTAATTCGATCATAGGGTTTGTTTAGCCAAATAGATATTTAGGAATTAAATATGATGTATGATTGATACAGATTTAGGATTTTCTGCATTTGACACTCAGGTCGAGTAGAGTCAGTGAAAACTCAGAATTGCCTAGTATAATAGGACTTTGATGATTTAGAAGAATGACAAATGCAACAAAATTGGTTAGGGTTGCAAGATGCCAATTTTGGGGTGTTACATTTTGCCCCTCTTTGAATTGATGTGCGAGCAGCGCATTAATTCAAAGAATAGTCTGATGCCTGAAGCATAGAAGAAATAATTTTGAACACCCAGTTTTGACCGTGAGGTACGAAAAACTAAATATGGTGTCAAGTAATTGAAGAGCATGGAACACCCAATTTTGACCGTGAGGTACGAAAAACAAGAATGCCCCGAGTGATTTGAAAAGCATGGTACGCCCAGTTTTGACCGCGAGGTATGAAAAACTAAACATGGCGACCAAGTGATTGAAAGACATGGAACACCTAGTTTTGACCATGAGGTACAAAAAACTGAAATGCCCCAAGTGATTGAAAAGCATGGAACATGCAGTTTTGACCGTGAGGTACGAAAATCTGAAATGCCCCAAATAATGAAAAGCATGGAACATCCAGTTTTGACCATGAGGTACGAAAAACTGAAATGCCCCAGGCAATTGAAAGACACGGAACACTCAGTTTTGACCGTGAGGTACGAAAAACTGAAGTGCCCCAAGTAATGAAAAGCATGGAACATCCAGTTTTGACCGTGAGGTATGAAAAACTGAAGTGCCCCAGGCGATTAGGGTTTGATTAGATTGATTGCAAAGGATTCAATGATGTAATCATCCTGCCCCCTCGGGAGCGAAAGTGAAAGATGACACGTCATACTGATGATAGAGAGCAAAAAATCGCAGATAGGAAGAATTCAAAATAGATTACGGAAGAATTCAGAAGATTCAGAAGCATTTTGAAGTGATTTCAAGGTCGGGTTGACCAAGTTTGACTGGGGTTGACTAGAGTTGACTTTTGAAGAAAAAAGTCAAAGAATTTAGAAAATGATGATATGATGAGATTCTGACAAGAAAGCGAAGTCAGAAGAGTGACTGTAGAAGCGTCCGATCGCGTCGGTCCCGAAAATTTTAAAATGCGATTTTGAGCTATATAGAAGTGTTAGATTTTGATTTTGATCCCGAAAATGGGTTGAGCATATAGCTGAAGATAGAGGGTGAGGATCAAACACTTGTGTAGTCGTGATGAAACGTGAATGGTGAAGAAGAAGAACTCTCCAAAGTATGAACCCAGAAGAATGCAATGAAGATAACACTGAATCATTGCCACAATGCAAGTCTAGAATGAAAATGCAATCCTATTCTAGATGCAATATGAAGGTGCAAATCTAGGACATGGTTGTGAGACCCATCGTATATTTATCATCATTGAGCATTTTTTGGAATATCAAAGTCGATACAACCCTTACTGGTGCCACAATGCAACGATAAGGATATGAATATGACTTATCATCGGATAAAATGTAGGAAACGAACGTAAGCATCAGGACACAAAAGCCAAGATGACCTGAACATTGTTTCCATTTAATGTTGCAAGAGTACACCAGTATCAAGGCATTCAAAGCCAAGATAACCATGAGTGCGATCGTGCGTAAACACACAAATCAATAACAAGCAGAACAATAACACACATAGCAATAACAAGCAAGGAGATAGTACCAACCTCACCATGGCATACAAATAAACAAGATCGAGCGATGTGAGGTTGTTCCACCTTATTGCGGGAGCTCTTATCACATACACCCTATTTATTTTACGTTGATGGATCATCGAGACTATGCCAACAAGCAGTAGACAAAGAAAATGTCAATGAAATCCATAAGAATAGACAGCATACAAAGAAATATTCAAGCATAGCTCAGCCTGTTTTAAAGTTTTCGAATGTAGATGTGTATGAGGTGTTGAAAAACACCGTTGTGCTTGTGCGTGCATTGTGTTTGAAAGTTATTGATAGATGTTTATGTTTGAGATATCCGATATGTGTTAAAAACACAGATGTGTCCAAAGATAGTGTTAAAAAACACTGTTATGGTGGTGTTGAAAAACACCAGTTTGTGTCAGTAGCGAGTTGTCCTTCAAAAGTGACAAGATTACTGACTCAGGTGTAAACCAAAGATATGATGAAATGGGGGACCCATGCCCCCAAGTAATGATGACTGACTTGACATATGTTGTGAGAAAAAATGAGATGTGATTGCCCCCAAGCGTATGGCACTGAATCAAATGTCAAGTCAGGAGGGTTCACAAAGGAACCAGAGTGTCACAAAAGTGACCAAAAGATATGTACAGACTAAAGTATGTAATCATCAAGACCGAGTATCGATAGATAGAGCATGTGAGAATAACTCCAACTGGAATGGATGTGACAAATCTCGATAGAATAGCGATAGTAGGCAGACGCAGTGAGAACCACTGGTGACTGACGCGAGAGAGATTCTCAAAATGAAGTGATCATCGTATAAGCTATACATCAATAGGCAGACGTAGTGAGAATCACTGGTGATTGATGTGAGAGAGCCTCTCAAGAATAGAGAGCTCTATATAAGCTAAGTGACAGTAGGCAGACGCAGTGAGAATCACTGGTGACTGTCACAAAGTAGATCCAAAAGATGATAAGACAATGCCCCCAAGACTAGAAGGGTTGCCCTGAGAGTATAACCAGTTTCAATCCATGTGATTTGGTGTCTTGACGGGAACTGAAAGAAAATGAAAGCAGGAATGCGGGAAAGCAAATGCAGAAAGCCAAGGGGTGCTGCGACAGATATAGCATTGTGGAGAAAGAGGCGCCTGTTTACCAGGTTTTCACCTTCTTGGCAGAAATTCTTTTTTTTCTACCATGATGTCTGTTTGCCAGGTTTTCATCAATGGAACCTTTTTTTTCTTTTTTCTCTCTTTTTTTGTATTTTTCAATTTTTGAATAGGATAAAGGGTAATAGTCATGCCTATTACTGGCAGGATTGGATGCATTTCCTCATTCAGATTACCTTGCGAGGGGAAAAGTATATCGATTGGGTGGATTGTATTGCTAATGAACTTCATCATCAACTGGCAAATTATTCAAAAAAGGCTAGTGGTTTTTATATGGCTTCCTATATATTTTATGTGTTGGCCTGTACTAGAAAATTGGATGGTCTGTATCGTGAATTGTTAGTTCCCAATATGAAGGTATATGATTATTACCCCCATCTACAAAAATATCTTCATGTTGATGGCTATATGAAAGTTAATGGTATTTTCCTCGAAAGGTTGATTTTTGAGCTAGAGGGGAATATTGAGCAAAGAATTTCGGAGGAGGCTAAGAATTTTGGTAACACCATTGGGAGATTTTTCATACAATTCATAAGATTTACTTACCTAAGGGTTGGCAGGTTCAAAGGGAAACCATTCAAACTGCCTAGGTATGCCTTAGATTTGCATGTTATAACAGAAGTTAGTCACTAGTTGGCACGTGTACATAAAGACCTAAAAGAGAGAAAGGCGAGGGCTAAATCTATTTTTCCTATATATCTTGGTGTTTATACTTGTAAGAATTCCTCTGATGCCCTTAATTTAGAGCAAGAATTGAACAAATTAAAACTGCAAACTTTCGAGGCTAGGGGAGATTTTGATATCATGACATATGTTGCTCGACATTTTAACCTGCCTTCTGAATTCCGTCATGTTCCTCAGATAGAAGATTTTTGGGATAATTGTGTAGATGATTTTGAGGTTAGAAGAAGGTCATGGTTCCAATTTACATTGAATCAAATAGTTGAGTTGAAGACAGGCATTGATGCCACGGGAATAGAAGAGGAGAAAAAGGAAGATATTCTTGATAAACACTATGTGGAGAAAATTCAGGGGCTACCACTTCCTGGGATTGACTAGAACATAGAAGAAAGAGAGAGTATTCCCATTAAAACTCTTAGTGTGATAAAAAGAACCAAAAAATGGGTTGTCAGTAAAAAGCCACCTCTTTACAGAAAGCACAATACTAGAGTATCAATTCTTAATACCCGTATTGAAAAGTTTATCCCAATTTCTAATGAGGATGTTTTTGTTGCAGGTAAATCCAAATCTAAAAATAATAAAGTTGTTGAATCTAAGGTAAAGAAATAGAAATCTCCTCATCTAGTTTCATCTACAAGAACTTCTAGAAGCAGGGCTATCAAAAAAGAGGTCCAGACAATTGAAAAAGAAGTTATCGATCTGGAAGGAATGGATACTTTGATGGGAGATGCAAACTCATAGCACTCTGTTTCAGAAGAAGTTTTTCTAGAAAAGGATGATCAGAAGGGAGTAAAATATTCTGCAATGTCATCACCTACCACTCCAACCCAGGCAATGGTAGACTCTCAACAGACATCGGTTCCCACCTTGAAATGGTTAGAGACATCTATCAATAGGAAAAGGAATGTCTTGCCAATAACATTGTTGATTGAAGATATGGTGAGCAAATGTTTGGGTTCCATAGAGAAATCAAAAAGGATAAAACTGGAATCCAGAGTGGACATTGATGAAAAAATAGGGCACTGCTTTGCTGAGTGTGTAGTTCACAGGAACAATAAAGAACTTTCTGAAGCTACTACAGATGATTTTACAATTGAAAAGATAGATCTTGGGTATGCAACCAGAGTGGCTAATGTAAAACATCTGGAAAAGTCTACGAAAAAGATCATCCATAGGTCTTTTAAGGATGAGAAGGACAAAAATGAGATGAAAGCGACAATCAAGAGGATGACTGAATTTATTCAAGAGGTTCGAGATCCTAGTCCTCTCCCTTTAACTATAGCTCCACAATCATTTGACCCACATTCACCGGATGTGAGGAAGACCCTAGACCAGATTCAAAAGAATAAGTTGATTATAGATGCCAACACCAAGTGGACCCAAACCATGATACAGAAGGGAAGTAAATATATCAATTAGTTGGTTAAGACTCACGAGATGGTTAATTCAATTGTGACTTAAATTCTGGTGGAACTGACAAAGTGGGGAAAAGAGAAAAAGAAGTGGCTAAAGGTGATGAATCAACTGTATGAAATAGAGAAGTATGGAGTGAATAAATTTCTAACTAAGAAATTCATGGCAGGATTGGATGAAGATACTTTGTATGTCCCAATCAAAAGCATTGAGTGGAGAAACTCTATTATCAAATCTGGTCATGATAGGACCACCTACCTATTCAGTGAATCAAAGGGGTTAATGGATACCATGCAAAAGGATCTCAAATGCCTGAACATTTCCCTCATAAAAGAAGATACTTAGAGTGTTAAGGAAGCAGAGGAATTGATGCATGAATTTAAGCGTGAGGTTACTACTATAAGAGATACTAAAGAGGTCACCCCAAACAATTTCATAGCCCTTGCTAACATGGAATCTATACTAGTAGTCTATACATATCACCTTGAGGCACATATGCATAAAATTGCCCAGGTATGTAAAGACAAGAAGTTTCTAAAGCAGAGGGTGATTCACATTGTCTTGCCACATCAAGCCATGATCATCAGCATTGCAGAGGCGCATGAGGAATGGAGGAGCTCTCACATTATGCACACCTCACAAGATCAATCCAAGGGATCCATCTCATCCACCACTCTGTGATCCTGCTTCATAGATCATGGAGTAGTGGTAGTTTTTATTAGTTATGCTTTCTTTGATTTTGGGCAGTTCTATAAACAGTTATACTGAATCCTTTAGAGAGTATCTCAGGATGTCAATTTTTATTCTCAAAAGACTGGTGGCTATTTATATAGCCAAGATAATTTGTATAAGGATGATGGTAATTTTGGTTAAGTAGGGAAAGACTTGATAGTTTTTAGGATTTTCAGTTAGTTTGTTTTTGAGGAAGAAACTTGAAAGTATATTTTGATATGACTGGAACAAAACTTTATGATATATATAAATCTTTTGGTTTATAATAGCATATTGATCTCTATTGGGATATTCCTTGAGTATCTAGAGTTTATTTTCAAGTGGAATTTCTATAGCTTATTTTAACATAGCTATATTTTCAGTGGATCATTTATGGTTATGAAGTCTATGAGCTTCATTTAAGTTTTTGATTATCTATCTTTATTTCCATTTTCATTGGATGTTGATGTATGGAAATGTTGTAAAATCCTTACTCACTTTCTGGTTAAAAGTGAATGGTTGCGAAAAGCTAGATATGATTTCTAGAATTCATTGAAGATCAAATAGGGAGCTATAACTTAATTTAGAGAATTGTAAAGCTAAGCATTATGATTCAATTGTTAGTTTGATATTATGTCTTTACCTGGGTCTAGAGTGAGTAATTTATAATTTGTAAAGATAAGACAAATTTGTATGCTTATAGATTTTTGGCGACTCTGCTGGGGAGCCAATACACTAAGTATCAGTAGTCATTCCCTTTAAATGAGAAACCATGGTGTTACCCGCACTCATCATTCTTGGTCAAGAAGAATTTCCTCCTGTTCTTTAGCCTGACTTACACTTTTTAGATACCTAGGATGACATCATAGCTGATCTAAATTCATTGGCTTGGGTTGTAAGGAAAATTGGTCAACATTATCAACAAGATCACTTAGTATTAGAAGAAGAAGAAGAAATTGGTGAATGGTTGAGAGGCCTTCCAATTGTTCAAGAAGCCGCCATAATAGATAGAGTTGTGCAGAGACCTTAAATTCCTTCACAAGACTGGATTCCTAACCTTTTACCAGGTCCCAAGCAAGGGAAGGTATCTCTGATAGTTTTTTCCAGGAACTTCAAAATCTCCACTTTCCTACCAGCTATACCCCAAAGAAGAAGGCTAAAAGTATACCTCCTTCTCCTAAATATTCCAATCCTAGTGCATCCTCATCCTCTCATCAGTGGAAAGCCTTGACTCTTTCTAAAATTTAAGCACCCCCCCTTCAGACAATTTATCCACCCTTAGTCATGGCTCAACCTTGGGGTAATGTCGTGGGACCTCTTAATCTAGCTGGAAATCATTCTCTGCATAAAGGAGCTAAGAACTGTTGCCTAAATTTTATGGTGATGGAAAATTTTCTATTGAAGATCATCTTAATGCATTCAATATAGCCTATGGAATTTTGTCTATTCAACATGAAGACATTGTGGTCAGATTGTTTGTTCAAACACTTACTGAATCAGCAGTTGACTGGTTCTATCATCTGCCTAATGGTCAAATTACTGATTGAGCTAATATGAAATCTACTTTTGAAGCATGCTTTAAAATTATATCTGATTAACATGATCTTCTTTCCCAATTGACTCAGTTAAAGAAATAAATACATGAGCCCATGAGGTAATTTGTGGCAAATTTCAATAAAATCATTCACAGGATCCCTACCCCAAAAGACCAACTTCTGAGAATACAAAAGATTTATTTATGAACGCTATGCCACCAGACATTGGTTTCCATTTAAGATGAGAAAGAGTGGTTGATTTAGATGCCTCTTAGACCATGGCTATCAAATTAGAAGAAGATTTAATCATGGCTAGCAAGTGGAGGAAGGATGTCCAGCAGTCAAGTTCTCAAAGTACCACTTCTTCTGATCCCTTGTTACAAAGGTTGATGAATGATGTAATCACTATGAAGAGGCAATTTCCCAAGGGAAATATGAATTCCCCCTCATTATATAAATATATACCTAGGGGAAAGCCTGATCAAGCGGGTCCTAGCCATAGATATCTAGGATAATCAAAAAATGAACAAAGAACAGTAGAGTTTTCTCCTAAAAAAGCAAATATGTGTACCTTTCACCTCACTGATGAACATGATGGCTCAACTTGTCCTCAAATGGTGAGATCAATGTAGATGCATATCAATAAAGAATTAGTTGAGGACCCCTCTGAACATGCAAAATTTCCTTCGTTACCTAGCGACTCTAGAAATTATTATATGGAATACGAGTCAGACTTAGAAAGAGGAGGCAGTATTCTGGTAACTCTTGAAGAACCCAAATGTTTTATCCTGACCAGAAATCAATGTAGTTCTCAAGATAACAATTCTCCTTCAACTTCTCAATGCTGGGAAAAAGATAAAGATAAGGATTTTTCTCCAAAAAAAAAAAAATTCAAAAATACAAATGTTACGAAAGTTGAAGTTTTTCAAGATTCTTCTCCTAATTCTAATTTTGACATTGTAAATTTCTATAAAACCTCAAAAATCCAAGTGTCACCGGTAGAATATCTTAGGATGAATCCCAAAGAACTTGATAGACTAGTTGATTATGTGAAGTCAGGGTAGTCCTTTGCAAGTCCTACAACTAGTGAATCAACAAATGTTGTTTTACCAGAAGGAATCCAACCCACCTTGGCTACCTAGTCCTCTTTCGATACAAGTCCTTTTGTCCCTCAGAAACCAGAGCCTTTCTATCTATCTTTGTTTATCCATGGGTTTAAATTGAATAATTACATCATTCATTCTGGAGCATCCAATAATGTAATGCCTGCTTCAGTTGCAAAGGCTCTAGACCTTCCACTAATAGCCACTTTTGGGAGATGTTACTCTATGAATTCTAAGCAAGTCCCTCTAGTAGGACAAATCAAAGATGCTCAAGTGGCCCTAGCTGATCATCCTAGAAAAAATCTCAAGTTAACCATTCTGGTAGCCGATATCCCTACAAGCTATGGGATGTTTCTTAGTAGAACCTTTTGTAGAGACCTTGGGGGTGAGATCAAACTAGATTGGTCACAAGCGACAATTCCCATTGGTAATCAAAATATTGTCTTAAATCCTTAAGGATAATCCAAATACATTGTATTTCCATTCAAAGACCCCAAATCCCAGATTTTGTACCATGAATGTGAATTTATAAATTATATGATGCCATCTAAAGTAAAGACAGAAGTAGTTGACAGTGAAGAACCAGACTCTTTGTGGTCTTTGGAGTTTGATGGTAGTTGCAATTCAGTTGTCTCTGGAGTAGGGGTTGTTCTGATATCACCTCAAGGAGTTATTTTTCCTAACTCTTTCAAGTTGGATTTTGGTAATAACAATAATACTACTAAGTACAAAGCTCTTCTACTTGGTCTTGAAGAAGCTAAAAAGAAAGGAATAAAGGTACTGAAAGCCAAAGGAGATGCAGAAGTAATAGTAAGACAGGTAAGAGAAATGTATTCAGTGAAGAAAAAGAGGTTGAAACACTACAAAAACTATGTATGGGATGAAATAGAAGGATTTGAGGCCTTTTCTATTGAAGCTATTCCTAGGATCCTTAATAGCAGAGCTGATTCTTTGGCAGTTTTAGCATCTTTGTTGCTTCCACATCCAGATTTTGAAGAAAATTTTTATAAGATTGAAATGGTATACAGGCCTAAGGTTCTTTATAATGCAGATCACTGGCAAGTTTTCCAAGATGAAAAGTAAATTTACAAATTTTTGCAAATGGTGGAAGTTTTTAGCACCACCTACTTTGAGGGATCTCAATCAACCTATGAAGAATTTTGTCCTGATCTGGGTAAAGTTGTTGAAGAGGGGATTGTTCAATTAAAAGGAAACCGTATTCCTAAAGGCCTGGTTTCTCTTGAGAATTTGTTTGATAGATCTGATGTGGTCAAGCACAAGCCTAATTCTCATGAGCTTCCTGATGAAGGTGACACAAAAGAATTGAATTTAGGAGATGAACAAAACCCTAAGTTTGTGAACTTGGGAAAATGTTGTACATCTGATCAAAGAAGAAGATTTGTTTATTTGCTAAAAGAATATAAAGATTTCTTCACCTGGCCCTACCAAGATTTGAAGAATTTCAAAGGAGGTAAAATTCAACATCACATTCCTTTGAACCTGGGAGCCTCACCATTTAAACAAAAGCTAAGGAGCTATAACCCTAATGATGACATGTAACTGATTGAATGTTTGATAATGTTAAGTTCAAGATGATGCAAGACATTAAAATAGTTAATGGTTTGTATTGTCATTGATGTCAACTTGATATCATTTGTACGGTCATGTACATAATGCCAAATACTTTAGAGAATCAATGGAATAGATATTATGCTTTCAAAAATGCATAAAAGTTAAGTATTCACTAAGTGACAGACAACACCGACGGAGGGCACACCATCTGTAAAGGCAAAGAAAAAGTCACAGTGATGCCCAACGAGCAGAAGACAGTGTTGTTCAATGAAGCAAAATCCTATGATGCCCGACGAATGGAGATCCTGAAGCTAACTAGAGTTGCACTGATGAAACTGGTAGTTGTCACCGACAACTAACTCCATAGTTGACTGACAGAATAGAGAGTTTAGAAAATGACAAAATATCTAGCTGGCAGAGCTTGAAGATAGACTTAACTAGTTGTTTTATTTGTTTTATTCACCTAGAGTTAAGTAATTGATTTAAAGAAGATTTATACAGTTAGAAAGAAGATAACTACGAGATAAATCAGGAGTTAAAGCCATAAATCAGATTGGTTGGATTGTTTTTCATGCCAAGAATCAAGAATTAAGGAACATCATGTCTATATAAGAGACAAGCATAATTGATTTCCACAATCATGAACAATCAAATACATGAAGGGGAGTGAATAGAAAGAGGATGTTGAAGAGAAACTATTGAAGGATAACTTCATACAATCCTGATCAATTAAGCTGAAGGAGAGCTAAAGAATTTTGTAGACAACAACGAATAGTGAAGCACAGCATCACAGAGTAGAAAGTGTGGAGCACAAAGAATTGATTTGATACATTGATTAGAGAGGTATTGTACTTAAATAGATCTAAAAATCTGCAATTCAAGTTGCATTACAAATAGGTCATAATGTTTCAGTTTAACCATTGAAGCATCAAGTCTCTTAACAGAGTAGGACTTAACCATCTTCTATAATTGAGGTATATCCTAACAGATTACCAAAAAGGTTGATTCATGAAATTAGCATTGAATTTGCATAAATCTTATTGACAGCCTAAGAAGAAGGTTGATTCAAGGATGGTAGCAAGATTTGCATAAAGCCTATTGACAGTCTATGAAGGAGGCTGATTCAAGGATGGTAGCAAAATAGATGCTAGATACTAAGTGACAACCTATGTATAAAATCCTCTAACAAGGTCATACTTAACAGTGTGTTTGTAACCTTTAACAGGGTTGGCTCCTAATAGGGATCACTTCAGAAGAGTAAAAATTTGGGGTACCGGTCCCAGTGGTTTTTCCCTTAACAAGGTTTCCATGTTAAAATCCATGTGTTATGTGTGTATGGTTTATTACTTTATTGTTTTACATTTCACATATGCATTTCTGGATTGATTGGTATACTCTGTATATTTACTAAGTATCGGTAAATAGTTTTACAGCTTATCGGTTATCAAGGAGAATAAGGACAGACAACGTAAACCGATAAACAGTTAATTATTATAAGTATTTCATGGCATGCATCTTGTAGGGACTTAATAATATAAGGTGTATTGATTGGTGGTTAAAGATTAAAGGATAAATTTTTGAAGCCACTGATTCACCCCCCCCCCCCCCTCTCAGTTATTACTNTTCCCCCCCCCCCCCCCCTCTCAGTTATTACTAACAATTGGTATCAGATCTTGTGTGCTTAGAAGGAAGGTTTCAAGACCTAAGTAAAGATCACAAGATGAATAGACAAGATGTGTCCAAGTTGAACAAAGACAACTTTGCTTCATGGAAAAGCAAGATAAGACTCCACTTATCAGGTATTGGTAATGATGTTACTCAATACTTAGATACTAAATATGTGTTGCCTATAGGACCATTGACAGTAGATCAATTGAGAGTGAAGCATGAGCATAACTGCATGGTCATAGAGCTTTCCTCCTCACTCTCTGATGCTGAATTTGAAGATGTCAAGGATTGCACAACTGCAAATAAAATGTGGGAAAAATTGAAGCTTGTACATGGAGGTGATACAAACATTCTGAGAGCCAAGGCAGAAAGACTTAGAGGAAAGTTTGATGATCTCAGAATGAAATAAGGTGAAATCATCACACAGTACAGCACAAGAATAAAAGTAGTCAATGTTATACGAGGTGTTAGAGGTACACTTGAAGAGGAGATAGTGGTAAGTAAAATATAAGAACCTTATTGCCTGTATATGCTATTAGAGTTTCTATTATTCAAGAAATGAGAGCAGTAGAAAACAATAAAGTTACTCTTGATAGCCTAATTGGTAGACTAATTTCATTTGAGATGAATAACTTTGACAATAGTGTCTTACCAAGCTTAGAATCTGCATTTAATTCTTCTATAAAAATAAGAAAATCCAATCATAGATGCTCATCTAGAAGGGACAGTGAAAGTGAAAGTGAAGAAGAAGATCTAGATGAAATAGAAGCGCTTATGGCTAGAAGAATACAAAGAGGCAAAGGTAAATACAAAGGCAAGTTACCACTTGTATGCTTTAATTGTAAAGAGATTGGACACTTTGCTGCAAGATGTCCTAATAGAAGAAAAGAGACAGAAGTGATGATAGATCTTTTGAGAAGAAATCTAACAGAGGTGATAACAAATATTACAGAGGTTACCAACAATCAGAAAGAAAGGATACCTGAGACTACAAGGATAAAGGAAAGAAGGCTAGCTACCTAGCTGCTTGCAAAGATGAAGATACTAACACCGAACCTGATGATGACATAGAGATAGTATTTGTAGCTATGAAGGATGATTCAGATGAAGATGAAAGGTATGAAGAAACTGCACTCATATCTAAGGTTAGTAAGAATGGTATCTAGATTATAGATAGTGGCTACACTCACCATATGACTGGTGACAAAGAAAAATTTAATACTTTTGAGCATTATAATGGTGGTACAGTAAGAATGGGAAATGATACACCTTTTCCAGTTGAAGGTAAAGGAACAATAATGTTGAATAACCTGATTAAATGTGAAAATGCTTATTGGGTAAAAGGATTGAATTATAATCTATTGAGTGTTTCTCAGCTGAATAATTTAGGTCACAAAGTAGCATTTGAAAACAAAAAGGCAAAGATCTTCAATGAATCAGGAAAACTAATTGGTACCGGTGAACAGATTAAAGGTAACTTATTCCATCTAAATGATACTAATTCCACTTGCTTAATGACTAGAAACAAAGACATATGGTTGTGGCATAAAATATTGTGTCATGTGAATTTTGACAACATGATGAAAATAAGCAGAAAAAGAAGTGTAAGAGGCTTACCGATGATGACAAAGCCAGACAACATCATGTGCAAAAATTGTCAAAAAGGTAAAATGA
>MU227111.1:165603-187081 GCA_018584345.1 Thuja plicata
GTCAAGTCAGCATTCCTAAATGGAATACTTGAAGAAGAGGTATACATTGAACAACCAAAAGGGTTTGTGGATCCAGACAAGAGGAACATGGTATGTAGACTTCACAAAGCCTTGTATGGATTAAAACCAGCTCCCAGAGCCTGGTATGAATGACTTAATTCCTATCTAATAAGTATTGGATTCATAAGGACTAGTGAAAATAGTAGTCTTTATTTGAAAGAAGATACTGATGCTAACACTTTGATAGCTGAAATATTTTTTAATGACATCATATTTAGAGGCAATGATATGCTATGCAAATAATTTGCTGATGAAAGGAGCAAAGAGTTTGAGATGTCTATGTTTGGAGAGATCAAGTTCTTTCTTGGTCTATAGATCACTCAACAAAGTGAAGGCATTTTCATTACACAATCCAAATACATCAAAGAGGTCCTGAAAATATTCAAGATGGAAGATTCCAAACTTGTTGGAACATCGATGGCTACTGGATGCAAATTGAAAAAGGAAGACAAGACAACAAAGGTAAATTAGACTTTGTACAAATCAATGATAGGAAAAATCATGTATGTTGTACACACTAGACCATATATTGCACATGTAGTAGGAATTGTTGCTAGATTTTCTGCTAACCCCGGGGAGTCACATATGACTATTGTGAAAATAATTCTAAGATATCTAAAGAATACTGAGGGATTTGGCTTATGGTATAGAAGAGAAGGAAAATTTGAGCTAAAAGTGTTTACCGACATTGATTGGGCTAGAAATATTGATGACCAAAAGAGAACAACTAGAGGAGCATTCTTTATGGGTGACAGACTTGTCACATGGATTAGAAAAAAGCAAGGATGCATCTCTTAGTCAACTGCAGAAGAAAAATATGTTTCTACTGCTGCAAACTACTCAAATATTGCATGGATCAAATAGTTACTGGAAGGTATGCATATGAAGATCTCAAAATTAGTGATTATCTATTGTGATAACACCAGTGTAATAAACATTTCCAAGAATCCATTCATGCATGCAAAGACTAAACACATTGCAATCAAGTATCATTATTTAAGAGAAAAAGTTCAAGAAAAAGAGGTGATACTTGAATATGTGCAATCAAAAGAATAATTGGCTGATATCTTCACCAAGCCACTACCCAAGGATACATTTGAGTACTTGAGAAAAAAACTAGGGGTCAAACCCATGTCTACCAGTTAGTAAAGGACTGAAGGCTACATCAACCATATATTATTAGAATATCATTCATGTTGATGCAAGCAAAAGATGAACTTCAAAGCTACATCTATATGCAAAAAGGTATATATCAGAACCGAGCACCAGAGCATATTGTTGTATTGCTAATAGATAAGGGAAATTCAAGAAATATATTATGGATAGAAGAAAATAGTTGTTTGACATAGATGTCAAATATTTGTGAGATGTTTGTTTGGCATTGTTGTCAAAGGGAGAGAACGTATCCATATTATCATTAGAAACTATTCATTATCAGATTAATCCAAATAAGGAGAGATCATATCCTTAGGGAGAGGATTTGTATGAAGAATTCATATACAAAGGGAGAGTTGCTGACAAAAGACAAAGACATCAAAGAAGAAGACCAATTAAGAGAGATTTTGACACAAAAAGAGAACACAACACATCAAAATAAGGAACACAAAAAGCTACAAGAATCAAATCTAAGCTAACACAGAGCTTACCGGTGGTCAGACATTTTTTTAGTTATCAAAACAAAGTGGTTGGTAATTTGGTGAATTTCAACAATTGTATTTCATATTGTATTAGAAATAGTATAGTATGATAATCTAGTATGTTTCCATCCATGCCAAAGGGATATATTGATGACATGTAACTGACTGAATGTTTGATAATGTTAAGTTGAAGATTATGCAAGACATTAAAATAGTTAATGGTTTGTATTGTCATTGATGTCAACTTGATATCATCTATACGGTCATGTACATAATGCCAAAGAATTCATAGAATCAATGGAATAGAGATTATGCTTTCAGTAATGCATAAAAGTCAAGTATTCACTAAGTGACAGACAACACCGACGGAGTGCACACCATCGATAAAGGCAAAGAAAAAGTCACAGTGATGCCCGACAAGTAGAAGACAGTGTTTCCTGACAAAGAAAAATCCTATGATGCCCAATGGATGGAGATCCCAAAGCTAACTAGAGTTGCACTGACAGAACTGGCAGTTGTCACCGATGACTAACTATAGAGTTGACCGACAGAACAAAGAGTTCAGAAAATGACAAAATATCTAGCTGGCAAAGCTTAAAGATAGACTTAACTAGTTGTTTTTTTGTTTTATTCGCCCAGAGTTAAGTAATTGATTTAAAGAAGATTTGTACAGTTAGCAAGAAGATAACTACAAAGATAAATCAAGAGTTAAAGCCATAAATCAGATTGGCTGGATTATTTTTCACGCAAAGAATCAAGAATCAAGAATCAAGAATTAAGGAACATCATGTCTATATAAGAGACAAGCATAATTCATTTCCACAATCACAAATAATCAAATACATGAAGGGGAGTGAATAGAAAGAGGATGCTAAAGAGAAACTGGTGAAGGATAACTTGATACAGTCTTTATCAATCAAGCTGAAGGAGAGATAAATAATTCTGCAGACACCGACAAACAGTGAAGCACAGCATCACAAAGCAGAAATTATGGAGCACAAAGAATTGATTTGATATATTGATCAAAGAGGTATTGTACTTAAATAGATCTGAAAATCTGCAATTCAAGTTGCATTAGAAATAGGTCATAATGTTTCAGTTTAACCATTGAAGCATCAAGTCTCTTAACAAAGCAGGACTTAACCATCTTCTATAATTGAGGTATATCCTAATAGATTGCCAAAAAGGTTGATTCATGAAAGTAGCATTGAATTTGCATAAAGCCTATTGATAGCCTAAGAAGAATATTGATTCAAGGATGGTAGCAAGATTTGCATAAAGCCTATTAACATTCTAAGAAGGAGGTTGATTCAAGGATGGTAGAAAAATAGATGCCAAATACTAAGTGACAACCTATGTATAAAATCCTCTAACAAGGTTGCACTTAACAGTGATTTTGTAACCTTTAACAGGGTTGGCTCCTAACAGGGCTCACTTTAGAAGAGTAAAAATTTGGGGTACCGGTCCCAGTGGTTTTTCCCTTAACAGGGTTTCCACATTAAAATCAATGTGTTATGTGTGTATGGTTTATTACTTTATTGTTTTACATTTCACATATGCATTTCTGGATTGATTTGTATACTCTACATATTTACTAAGTATCAATAAATAGTTTTATTTCTTATCAGTTATCAAGGAGAATAAGGATAGACAAGGTAAACCGACAGACAGTTAATTATTATAAGTATTTCATGGCATGCATCTTGTAGGGACTTAATAATCTGAGGTGTATTGATTGATGGTTAAAGATGAAAGGATAAATTTTTTAAGCCACTGATTCACCCCCCCTATCAGTTATTACTAACACCTAAAGTTTCTAAAACAATTAAGAAAGAAGTTGAGAAGATGTTGCAGGCTTGAATAATATATCCTATTCATCCTTCCACCTGGATTGCCAACATAGTGCCTGCGAGGAAAACGAATGGTGAGATAAGGATTTGTGTGGATTTTAGGAATCTGAACCAGAGTAGTTTAAAAGATAATTATGGTCTTCCTGTGATGGATCATATATTGCAAATGGTGGCTGGCTCGAAAATGATGTCCATGTTAGATGGGTTTTCTGGTTATAACTAGATTAAGGTAGCTGATGAGGATCAACATAAAATAGCATTTACCACCCCATGGGGTACATGTGCCTATAATCGCATGTCATTAGGGTTAATTAATGTGGGTTCTACATTCCAGTGAGCAATGGATTCATCATTTAGCCATCAAATTAAAAAGGTGATTTTCATATACCTAGATGATCTGACAGTGTTTTCTAAAAGGCAAAAAAATCATCTGAAGGATTTGAGAGCTATTTTGTAAAGATGCAGAGAGCATGGGATCTCACTGAATCCTAAGAAGTCAATCTTTTGTGTTACAGAAGGGAATCTATTAGGTCACATAGTCTCAAGAAATGGAATAAAGATAGATCCTGAGAGGGTAAAAGTCATTCAGAAAATAGGTTTGCCTTCTAACTGGACAGGGGTTAAGTCATTCTTTGGCCAGACCAATTTTCTTAGGAGGTTCATTCCAGACTTCGCTGAAACAACTAAGCATATGGTGAGTCTCTTAAGTGAAAAGAATCCTTTCAAATGGAGTTCAAAATTGATTCAAGCATTTGATGATGTGAAAAGGCCATAACATCTCCTTCGACATTGATTAATCCTTATTATAAAAAATACTTCATTATCTATTTTTATTCATCCTAACATACCCTTTCTGGGATCTTATTGCAAAAGAATGAAAAAGGAGAAGAAGTGCCAATCGCTTTCATGAGCATACCTTTGAAAAAGCATGAGCTAAATTATCCCATGGTAGAAAAACAAGCGTATGCAGTAGTAAAAGCCATGAAATACTTCAAATTTTATATCTTACACTCACATTCTGTTGTATATGTGCCTTCTTCCATAGTTAAAGATGTTCTGACTCAACAAGATATAGGCATGAACAATAGAGCCACTTGATTCAAGAATTTGATTTAAATATCCGACCAACTAAGTTAGTTCAAGGGAAAGGTTTATGCAAATTAATGGCTCACAGTGTACCTGAAGAACGCCTTCCTCTCACTCTGTTTGTCAGTCTATGAGATTCATGGTTCTCAAATGTTGCTTTCTTTCTACTTAACTTATGGAGAATTCCCAAAATACCTAAGCCCTAAGGAGAAAAGAAACCTCAGATTCAAAGCTGCAAAGTATGTTATCATGGATGATATCCTGTACAAAAAAGGACTTGATGGATCTTTTTTGAGGTGTGTTGACAAAGAGAAACAGGAGAAGTTGCTTATGAAGTTTCATAGCTAGGCCTATGGTGGTCACCTCTCATCTACTATGACTACTTTCAAAATATTAAGAAGTTGTTATTATTGGTCGGGGATGTTTGTAGATGCATACAAATGGGTGGCTAGTTGTGAAAAGTGTAAGTTGTTCAACGGTAAACCAAAATTGGCAGCCCTTCCTATGAGGCCGGTGGTTATTGATGAACCCTTCAAGCAGTGGGGATTGGATTTCATTGGTCCAATCAATCCTCCTTCCAGTGTTGGGCACACACACATCCTGACTGCTATAGATTATTTCACAAAATGGGTTGAAGCGGTCCTGGTCAGGAAGATAACATTAGAAGTGGTATGTGATTTCTTAAAAAATTATATCTTGGTCAGGTTTGGTATCCCTCAAAAATTAGTCACAGATAATGCTACCAATTTTTCTTCTTCAAAAATAAAGTTGTTCTACTATGATAATGGTATCCATCTATCACACGCCTCTGATTATTACCCACAAGGGAACGGTCAAGTGAAATCAAGCAATAAAAGCTTGATATCAATTATGAAAAAATCAGTAAATGACAATGTTAGGGACTAGCATAAGATATTGTATGAAGCTCTCTGGGAAGATTGCGCATCTCCTAAAAGGGTGATCGGAATGACTCCATTTGAGTTAGTATATGGTGTTGAAGCCCAACTATCTTTACCATTAGAGTTGGCAGCAATGAAACTGTAGAAAGTAATTGAAGGACAAATTTTCCAGGATGGCCTAGAAAAAAGAATCTTTCATCTCAATAAAATCCAAGATGAAAGAGAGGAAATGGTTGATCATATAGCCCTACATCAGGCTAGGATGAAGAAAATTTTTGATAGGCGGGCCAGGCCAAGAAATTTCATAGAAGGAGATCAAGTTCTGCTCTGTGATAAAAGAAGAGAGCCTAGAGGTGCTCACGGAAAATTTGAATCATTATGAAAGGGGTCGTTTATCATCAACAAATCCATGGGAAGTAACTCATTTGTTCTGGAGCCTCAAGATGGATTTTTTCTACCATTTACCTTTAATGGTCAAGATTTAAAGTTGTATCAAATTTAATTAAGTCTTCTTCGCCCCATTGTATATTTTCCATCTTTTGGCTTGCTTTATTTGTTGTGTGTTCTTTCTTTTCTTTCATGCTTTTTGTTTTGTCCCATTTTTATTTTGGAGTCTTTTTTTTGGTTGACTCTCTGAAAAACCAAAGCTACTATGATCATCCTACATCCTCAATAGTCCTTGTCCCTAGTTAGAGCCATTGTTACCCCTAATTTTTGACTCATCTCCTTTGTTTTATTATCTTCTAAAAATTAGGAGTTTACGGTCTCATTTCAACTAAATACCTTTTGGTTTAAGTTTGCATTTCACCCCTATTGGTTGAACTATGAATCTTGAACTTGTCTAGTTCAAGGTTCAAGGTTGCCCTGCGGTGTGCATTGTCTTTATTCACCTTTTTGTGAAAATGAGCGGCGCAGTTTGCAATTTCCCTTGTTCCATTGAACTATGAATCTTGAACTTGTCTAGTTCAAGGTTCAAAGTTTAATTGCAGGCCTCATCTTGCATTAAGTGTTGTAGGGTTTTAGTCTTTTTCACTGCTCATGTGTTCTTTTAAAAAAAAAACACACCAAAGGGAAGTCATGTCTTATTGTTCGATTGAACTCACTTCTTTGAAATAGCCTTTTTCAATGTTCATAGTTCAACCAGAAGTTGCATATTGAAAAAGTGAAAAGACCGTGATGATGTGACTAAAAGGAAAGCTGGCAGAAGATAAATATACCTGCACATGCCATGGATATAATAATTATTGGATGTGACACTTATATGTCATTTTGATCATTCAAAGAGATCAATATTTAATGATTGCATTAAGCCAAACCTCTTGTCGCATTTAATTGAAGCCCACTTCATCATTAAATGCAAATCTTGCATATTTTGTTGAAAATTAGTTATAAATGAGAGTTCATGTTGTCACCCTTGTAGAGAATTTTTTCTAAAATAATCAAGTTGGTGAAGAAAGTGAAAGGTATACTCTGATCCTGAGAAGCTTAGGGTGGGCGCAATCTTCAGGTTAGTGTTTTTCTCCCCTAGTGCTCCTGCTCGAAATTGAAGACATTTGAAAGTTTGATGTTGAAAGGCTCTATTTTTCTCTTCTCCAATCTCATTCTTTTATACATATCCTTCTTAAGAAATATGAAGCCTCCACTCCCAAATTCTGGATGAACCTCTCCTTTGGTTTGTTCATTGCCTGAGTGTGATGACACAAGGATAAAGACGGGTGCCTTAGAGGAGATTTGCAGTAAGATTAAAAGTCATGTTCCTGGTTCTATAATTGAGAAGGTGATGTTAAGTGGTTTAGCTGATGCTACAATGTTTCCTTTGGTGGCCCCTTGTCCAGAACTGGTGTTACAGTGTGTCAAGAGATATGATAGAGAGGAGAGGGGTATCAAGAAAATTGATGGAAGCCCTCTTACTTTCATAAACCGAGATGTCATCCTTACAGCAATGGGTATTCCTGAGAAGGATCCCTATGAAGGATGCACAATTACTTCCTCCACTCTACTTTCTCAACAAAAAAATAGATTTATAGAAATAAAATTGCTAAACAATGGCTATTGGAACCAAAAAGAGGAGGGTCATGTTTGCCCAAACCCCTTACAATAGATCAGTTTAAACCTAAAGTGGCAGAATTGGTCATTCTATTGAATAGGATAAAGGGTAATAGTCACACCTATTACTGGCAGGATTGGATGTATTTCCTCATTCAGATAACCTTGGGAGGGGAAAAGTATATTGATTGGGTGGATTGTATTGCTGATGAACTTCATCATCAACTGGTAAATTATTCAGAAAAGGCTAGTGGTTTTTATATGTCTTTCTATCTATTTTATGTGCTATCCTGTACTAGAAAATGGGATGGTTTGTATCATGAATTTTTGGTTCCCAATATGAAGGTATATGGTTATTACCCCCATCTACAGAAATATCTTCATGTTGACGGCTATATGAAAGTTAATGGTATTTTCCTAGGAAGGTTGATTTTTGAGCTACAGGGGAATATTGAGCAGAGAATGTTGGAGGAGGCTAAGAATTTTGTTAACACCTTTGGGAGATTTTTCATACAATTTAGAAGATTTACTTACCTAAGGGTTGGCGGGTTTGAAGGGAAACCATTCAAACTGCATAGGTATGCCTTAGATTTGCATGTTATAACAGAAGTTAGATGCCAGTTGGCACATGTACATAAAGACCTAAAAGAGAGAAAGGGGAGGGCTAAATCCAGTTTTCCTATACAGCTTGGTGTTTATACTTGTAAGAATTCTTCTGATGCCCTTAATTTAGAGAAAGAATTGAACAAATTAAAACTACAAACTTTTGAGGCTAGGGGAGATTTTGATATCAAGACATATGGTGCTCGACATTTTAACCTGCCTTCTAAATTCTGCCATGTTCCTTAGATAGAAGATTTCTGGGATAATTGTGTAGATGATTTTGAGATTAGAAGAATGTCACGGTGTCAATTTACATTGAATCAAATAGTTGAGTTTAAGACAGGCATTGATGCCACGGGAATAGAAGAGGAGAAAGAGGAAGAGATTCTTGATAAACACTATGTGGAGAAAATTTAGGGGCTACCACTTCCTGGGATTGACTGGAACATAGAAGAAAGAGAGAGTATTCCCATTAAAACTCTCAGTGTGATAAAAAGAACAAAAAAATGGGTTGTCTATAAAAATCCACCTCTTTACAGAAAATGCAATACTAGAGGATTAGTTTTTAATGCCCGCATTGAAAAGTCTATCCCAATTTCTAATGAGGATGTTTTTGTTGTAGGTAAATCCAAATCTAAAAATAAAAAATTTGTTGAATCTAAGGTAAAGAAATAGAATTCTTCTCGTCCATTTTCATCTACAAGAACTTCCAGAAGCAGGGCTATCAAAAAAGAGGTCCAGACAATTGAAAAAGAAGTGATCGATCTGGAAGGAATGGATACTTTGATGGGAGATGCAAACTCACAGCACTCTGTTTCAGAAGAATTTGTTCCAGAAAAGGGTGATCAGAAGGGAGTAAAATATTCTACAATGTCATCACCTACCACTCCAACCCAAGCGATGGCAAACTCTCAACAGACATCGGTTCCCACCTTGAAATGGTTAGAGGCATCTATCAGCAGGAAAAGGAATGTCTTGCCAATAACATTGTCGATTGAAGATATGGTGAGAAAATGTTTGGGTTCCACAGAGAAATCAAAAAGGATCAAACTGGAATCCAGAGTGGACATTGATGAAAAAATAGGGCACTGGTTTTCTGAGTGTGCAATTCCTAGGAAGGATAAAGAACTTTATGAAGCTACTACAGATGATTTTACAATTGAAAAGATAAATCTTAGGTATGCAACTAGAGTGGCTAATGTAAAGCATTTGGAAAATTCTACAAAAAAGATCATCCATAGGTCTTTTAAGGATGAGAAGGACAAAAATGAGATAAAAGCGACAATCAAGAGGATGGCTGAATTTATTCAAGAGGTTTGAGATCCTAGTCCTCTCCCATTAACAGTAGCTCTACAATCATTTGACCCTAGTTCACCGGATGTGAGGAAGACCCTGGACTAGATTCAAAAGAATAAGCTTATTGCAGACACCTACACCAAGTGGACCCAAACCATGATACAAAAGGGGAGTAAATATATCAATCAGTTGGTTAAGACTCATGAGGTGGTTAATTCAATTGTGACTGAAATTCTGGTGCAACTGACAGAGTGGGAAAAAGAGAAAAAGAAGCGGCTAAAGGTGATGAATCAGCTTTATGAAATAGATAAATATGGAGTGAATAAATTCCTAACTGATAAATTTGTGGCAGGATTGGATGAAGATACTCTGTATGTCTCCATCAAAAGCATCGAGTGGAGAAACTCTATTATCAAATCTGGTCATGATAGGACCACCTACCTATTTAGTGAATCGAAGGAGTTAATGGATACCATGCAAAAGGATCTAAAATGCCTGAACATTTCCCTTATAAAAGAAGATACTCAGAGTGTTAAGGAGCAGAGGAATTGATGCAAGAATTTGAGCGTGAGGTTACTACTATAATAGATACTAAAGAGGTCACCCCAAATGATTTCACAGCCCTTGCTAATATGGAATCTATGCTAGTAGTCTGTATAGATCACCTTGAGGCACAAATGCAGAAAATTGCCCAGGTCCATAAAGACAAGAAGTTAATGAAGCAGAGAGTGATTCACATTGCCTTGCCACATCAAGCCACAATCATCAGCGTTGCAGAGGCACATAAGGAATGGAGGATCTCTCATGCTATGGACACTGCATAGGATGAATCCAAGGGATCTAGCTCATCCACCACTCCGTGATCCTACTTTGCAGATCACGGAGTAGTTGTAGTTTTTAAAAGTTATGCTTTCTTTGATTTTGGTCAGTTCCGTAAACAGTTATACTAAATCCTGTAGAGAGTATCTCGGGATGTCATTTTTTATTCTCAAAAGAATAGTGGCTATTTATATAGCTAGGATAATTTGTATAAGGATGATGGTAATTTTGGTTAAGTAGGGCAAGACTTGATATTTTTTAGGATTTTGAGTTAGTTTGTTTTCGAGGAAGAAACTTGAAAGTATATTTTGATATGAATGGAACAAAACTTTATGATATATATAAATTTGTTGGTTTATAATAGCATATTGATCTCTGTTGGGATATTCCTTGAGTATCTAGAATTTATTTTTAAGTGGAATTTTTTTTAGCTTATTTTAACATAGCTCTATTTTCAATGGATCATTTATGCTTATGAAGTCTGTGAGCTTCATTTAAGTTTTTGATTATCTATCTTTCTTTCCATTTTCATTGCATGTTGATGTATGGAAATGTTGTAAAAGCCTTACTCACTTTCTGGTTAAAAGTTTATGGTTGTGAAAAGCTATATGTGATTTCTAGAATTCATTGAAGATCAAACAGGGAATTGTACCTTAATTCAGAGAATTGTAAAGCTAAGTGTTATGATTCAATTGTTAGTTTGAGATTATGTCTTTACGGGGTCTAGAGTGAGTAATTTATAATTTGTAAAGATAAGACAAATCTATATGCTAATAGGTAGCAAGGATTCAAGAATTTTATTTAAACATTTGGCCTACTAAGTTAGTCTGAGGGTAGGGCTTATGCAAATTGATGCCTCATAGTGTACATGGAAATGATTTTCCTCTGGCTCTGTTTCTTGGTCTACAGGATTTGTGGTTTTCAGATGTTGCTTTCTAGTTAACATATGGAGACTGTCCAGAACATCTAAGCCCTAAGGAGAAAAGAAACCTCAGACTCAAAGCTGCAAAGTATGTTATCGTGGATGATATCCTATATAAAAAAGGAATTGATGGATCTTTTTTAAGGTGTGTTGACAAAGAACAACAGGAGAAATTGCTTACAAAATTTCATAATGAGGCATGTGGTGGTCACCTCTCATCAACTGTAACTGCTTTCAAAATTCTAAGGAGTTTCTATTATTGGCCTGGGATGTTTGCAGATGCATACAAATGGGTGGCTAGCAGTGAAAAGTGCAAGTTGTTCAACGGGAAACCATAATTGGCAGCCCTCCCTCTGAGACCAATGGTCATCAAAGAGCCTTTCAAGCAGTGGGGATTGGATTTCATTGGTCTGATCAATCCTCCTTCTATTTTTGGTCACACACATATCCTGACTACTATGGATTATTTCACTAAATGGGTCGAAGCGGTTCCTGTTAGGAAGACAACGTCAAAGGTTGTATGTGGTTTCCTCAAAAATTATATCTTGGTCAGGTATAGTATCCCTCAAAAATTAGTCACAGATAATGCTACCAATTTTTCTTCTTTAGAAATAAAATTGTTCTGCTATGATCATGGTATCCATCTATCACACGCATCTGATTATTACCCATAGGGGAACGGTGAGGCAGAGTCGAGCAACAAAATCCTGATATCAATTATGTAGAAATTGGTGAATGAAAATGCCATGGATTGGCATAAGAATTTGTATGGGGCTCTCTTGGTGGATTGTACCTCTCCTAAAAGGGCAATCAGAATGACTCCATTTGAGTTGGTGTATGGTGTTGAAGCTCAATTGTATCTACCTTTAGAATTGGCAGCAACAAAATTACAGAAAGTGATTGAAGGACAAATCTTCCAGGATGGTCTAGAAAAGAGGATTATGTATCTCAATAAGATCCAGGAAGAAAGAGAAGAGATGGTAAACCATATAGTACAACATCAAGCCAGAGTGAAGAAAATTTTTGACAAACAGGCCAAGCCAAGAAATTTCATTGAAGGAGAACAGGTTTTGCTCTGGGATAAAATGAGAGAACCTAGAGGTAATTCATTATGGAAAGGGTCATTTATTATCAAAAATCCATGGGAAGTAATTCATTTGTTCTTGAGTGTGAAGATGGCATTGTTTTACCATTGAGCTTTAATGGTCAAGACTTGAAGCTATACCAAACATAATTATCTTTTTCACACCTCATTGTATATTTTCCATTTATTTTGCTTGCTTTCCTTGTTGTGTGTTTCATTCTTTTCTTTCTCACTTTTTGTTTTGTCTCATTTTTGTTTTGGGGCCCTTTTTTGGTTGACTCCCTGACCTGCAAAACTAAAGCTACTGAGTTCATCCTGTGTCCTCAAGATTCCTTGTCCCCAGTCGGAGCCATTGTTACCCCTGATTTTTTCTCATATCCCACATTTTATCATTTCCTAAAATCAGGTCCTTGCCATCCTTGAAGTAAGGACGTCATCATATTCTTTAGTCTATTTTGCATTTTCTCCTTGCCGGTTGAACTTTAATCTTGAACTTACTTAGTTCAAGGTTCATAATTCAAGGTCGCCTTGTGGTGTTTTTTTTTTTCATCTTTATGTGGAGGCGAGTGGCATGGTTTGCAAAGTCCAATCCCTCATTGAACTCTGAATATTGAACTTTTTTGGTTCAAGGTTCAAGGTTCAATTGTGGTCTTCATCTTGCATAAAGTTTAGTTTGGTTTAGTCATTTTTCATCGCTCACATGGTCTTTTTCTATAAACACACCAAAAGGAAGTAATGTATTGTTACACATTGAACTTGATTTTTGAACTAGCCTAGACAATGTTCACATTTCAACAGAAGCCTATGAATTGCATGAAGAAAAGACAGCAGTGACGTGACCGAAGTGACAGCTGGCAAGAGAAAAATATATCTGTGCATGTCGTAGATATATTCATCATTAGATGTGACACTTATATGTCATTTCAATCATTTAAGAAGTGCAACATTTAATGATTACATCAAGTGAAACCTCTTGTCGCCATTAATCAATATTTATTCATCTGCCTCACCATTAAATGCAAATCTTGCACATTTTATCAATAAATCAATTATAAATTAAAAGGTTGTGCTCTCAATATTATTGTGAAGTTTTTCTAGTCAAGTCGAATTGGTGGAGTAGCAGAGGTATCCTCTCATCCTAAGAAGCTTAGAGTTTGCAAAATTTTTTAGGTTAGTGTTTCTCTCTTCCAGAGTCCCTATTCAAAATTGAAGCCATTAGGAAAGTTTGATATTGAAAGGATCTATTTTCCTTCTACAATCTCAATCTTTTTATGTGTATTTTTCTTAAGAATTATGAAGCTCCCCACTCCCAAATTTTGGATGAACCTCTCCCTTGGTTAGTTCATTACCTGAGTGTGATGACACAATGATAAAAATGGGTTCCTTAAAGGAGATTTGTAGAAAAATCAAGAGCCATGTTCCTGGTTCCATAATAGAAAAGGTGGTGTTGAGTGGTCTAGCTGATGCAGTTGCATTCCCCTTAGTGGCCCCTTGTCCAAACCTAGTAGTAGAGTGTGCTAAAAGATATAATAGGGAGGAGAGATGTATTAAAAAGATTGATGGAAGTCCTCTGACTTTTATAAACTGATATGTCATCCTTACTGCAATGGGCATTCCAGAAAAAGATCCTTATGAGGGATGGACCATTGCTTCCTCCCAATCTATTTCTCAACAAAGTGGCAGATTTATAGAAATGAGATTGCCAAAAAATGGTTATTGGAACCATAAAGGGGAGGGTCAAGGCTACCCAAACCTCTTACAATAGATCATTTCAAGCCTGAGGTTGCAGAGTTAGTGATTTTTCTTAATAGGATCAAAGGTAATAATCACGCCTATTACTGGCATGACTGGATGTACTTGTTTATCCAGATTACTTTGGGAGGGGAAAAGATTGTTGATTGGGAAGACAATATTGCTGATGAGCTTCATCATTAGATGGCAAATTACTCAGAAAGGTAAAAAGGTTTTTATATGTCTTCCTATCTGTTCTATGTGTTAGCTTGTACTAGGAATTGGGATGGCCTATATCATGAGCTACATGTTCCCAAGATGAAGGTGTATGATTATTATCCCCATCTGCAGAATGAATTCTATGTCAACGGTTTTATGAAATTGAATGGTGTTTTTTTGGGAAGGTTGCTTTATGAAATGGAGGGAAACATTGAACAGAGAATGTCAGAAGATGCTAAGATTTATGTTAATTTTTTGGGGAGCTTTTTCATTCAGTTTAGAAGGTTTACTTATATAAGAGTGGGTGGATTTAAGGGAGATCCATTTAAATTTCCCATATATGCTCTAGATTTGCATGTTATAGCTGAGGTTGGTCATCAGTTAGCCCATGTACACAAGGACCTCAAAGAAAGGAAAGGAAGAGCTAAGTCTAGTTTTCCTATAGAACTTAGTTTTTATACTTGCAAAAATTCCTCTGATACTCTTAATTTGGAGCAAGAATTAAATAAACTGAAACTGAAGACATTTCAGGCTAGGAGATATTTTTATGTCAGAGGATATGTTGCTCAGCATTTAAGCTTGCCTTCTAAATTCCATCATGTTCCTCAAATGGAAGATTTCTGGGAAAACTACGTGGACGATTTCGAAGTCAGAAGGTCATGGTTTTGATTCACACTTGATCAAATAGTTACTCTACAAATTGGCATTGATGCCACTAGAAGAGAAGAAGGGGAAGATGAAGAGATAATTGATGAACAGTATGAAAAGAAGCTTCAAGGGTTGCCACTCCCCGAAATTGACTAGAACATAAAGGAGAGAGAGTATCCACATCAAGACTCTGTGTGTCATCAAAAGGACTAAAAAATGGATTACCAGCAAAAGGCCACCTCCTCACAAAAAGCACAATACTAGAAGATCAGTTCTAAATACCCATGTTGAAAAATCTATCCCAAATTCTAATGAAAATTTTTCTATTGTAGGTTCATCTAAATCTAAGAATAATAAAGCTATTGAATCTAAAGTTAAGAAGCAAAGGTCCCCTCTTCTAGTTCCATCCACAAGGATTTCCAAAAGCAAGGCTCACAAAGAGGAAATCAAACTGGTTGAAGAAAAGGAAGTAATTGATCTCGAAAAGATGGATGTATTGATGATGGATAAGAACACACAATTCTCCATGTCAGAAGAAGTTTCTTTTAGAAAGGATAACCAGCAAGGAATTAAGGATTCTACAATTTCCATGAACACTAGTCCAACATAGGCAATGGCAGACTCTTAGCAGTCACCTGTCCCCACTTTGAAATAGCTAGAGACATCCATCAGAAGGAAAAGAAATGTCCTGCTAATAACACTTCTAGTTGAAGATATGGTAAGAAGATTCTTGGGTTCCACAGAGAAACCTAAGAGGATCAAAACAAAGTCTAGGGTGGACATTAAGGAGAAAACAAGGCACTGGTATGCTAAATGTGCAGTACCCAAGGGAAATAAAGAACTCTCTGAAGCTATTGCAGATGACTTCACAGTCCAGAAGATAGACCTTGGGTTAGCAACCAGAGTAGATGCTGCAAAACACCTAGAAACTTATACAAAGAAGATCTTACACAAGACTTTTAAGGATGAGAGGGATAAAATGGAGTTGAAGGCAACAATTAAAAGCATGGAAGAATTCATCCAAGAAGTACGGGATCCTAACCCTATTCCTTTGGCCTTGGATCCACAGTCATTTGATCCTTGTTTGCCAAATGTCAGGAAGAACCAGGACCAAATCTAGAAAAACAAATTGATTTCGGATGCATATACTAAATGGATCAAGGCCATGGTGTAGAAAGGAAGTAATTATATCCACCATTTCACCAAGACTCATGAGGTTGTCAGTTCAATTGTTGCTGATATTCTGGTGGAATTGACAAAGTGGGAAAAAGAGAAGAAAAAATGGCTAAGTGTAATGAATCAACTCTATGATATAGAAAAATACAGGGTGAGTAAATTATTGGCTGAGAAGCTTGTTCCTGGGTTGGATGAAGACACTCTATACATCTCTATCAAGAGCATTGAGTGGAGGAACTCCATTATCAAATATGGTCATGATAGGACCACCTACCTATTGAGTTAATCGAAGGGGTTAATGGATACCATGTAGAAGGATCTCAAATGTTTCAATATCTCACTCATGAAGGAAGATACTCAGGCTATCAAAGGAGCAGAGGAATTATTGCTAGAGTTTGAACATGAGGTCACCACCATCAGAGACACTAAATACATCACTCCAGAATATTTCACAACCCTCGCCAACATGGAAGCTATGCTAGTAGTATGTACTAATCACCTTGAGGTGCACACAGAAAATTTCCCAGGTTCGCAGGGATAAAAATTTTCTGAAGCAATGGGTAATTCACATTACCTTGCCTAATCAACCCATGATCATCAATGTTATAGAGGCGCATAAAGAATAGAGGAGCTTCCATGTTGGTGACACCTCAAAGGACTAATCAAAGGGATCTAGTGCATCCACCACTCCGTGATCATGCTTCATAGATCACAGAGTAGTGGTGTTGATGGGGTTTTGCTGACCGAGTCTGCCAACAGTCATAAGTTGTCACCGGGTACCGGCCAACTCTGCCTGCAAAGGTTATCTGGGGAAGTTAGATTCCCCAGGCCTTCAAGCACCTGGGTGTCAGGTCACGACGATGCGGGGCTTAGTTAGGAGAAGTGACTATTTTCGAGGGGGATAGTTGGTTTCTTCAACTCGTTCTCTGCGGAGATTCAATTAGGTAAGGTTTCCCCTAGCATCCTACACTTAGCAAATAAAATGAAAAAGATCCTGCAGGGTTAGAAATACTTCATCTAACTATAGTCATGTTTAAACATTCAGAACATCAATAATACTCTAATATACTACACTAAATACCGAAGATATACCCAACCATCAGCTAGTATTTTATTAGTAGTGAGGGAAAAAGGTCCTTAATCTATTTGACATATTAGAGTAAAAGACATAAAGAACATAAAACATGAAATACCATTAACTCAGAAGTAGGAATGCCAACAACATCATTGCAAAGAATTCTCCCTTCTTTATTAATGTCTCTTCCAGCAAGCACTGGTGCGTGATACAATGGTGGCTCCAGGGGAGCATTTAACTATTGAAAAAAGAACAATGGAGCATTGAGCTCTACAACTAAAATGATAAATCACCTTTCTATTACTGTGGACAATAAAATCATCAATTTTGCCGACACTTGGAAATGGGCCGGTCTAGCTATTTATACACATTCTCTTCTAACCCTAACCCTATTTTACATCATGTTTCAATAAAATACAATATCTGGGGGCCGGTACTACCTGTGCCACCCTACAAAAGACCTTGAGATGGAATAGGCCTTACATGCCAGAAGAATGAGAGAAGAATATACAGTGGAAGAATTGGCCTCGAGAAGAGAGCCAAGAAAGAGAAGGAAGAAAGTAGGTCCCCCAGGGATCGAGGCTACATGCCTCATAAATGGGAAATGCGGTGCCCTGTCTCCAATGCATTAGGTGTATCTTCAAATGGTGCCTCGAGAAGACCACCCTATTAGAAAATCAATGTTTGAGTCGACGCTCTCTTGATGTAGCCAACTACCTTCTGACAGCCTTTATTAACCGCTTCTAAAAGTGACCGGTTGGCCTCGGGGACCAGGACATGGATCACTTGAAAGAATACAAAATTTGGGATCCGAGACTCTGAGATCTGGGAACTTACGTTCCCAAAAGAATAAAGAATACCCAATATTTGAGTTTTCTCCAGCCTCCGGAGAAAGCTCAAGGTTTTTTATTATCATTGAAAGCCTAGAAGAGGCAGGAAATGTCATCTTCACCTACATCTTTTAGGCTAGCCCTTTGGTACTTAGCCACCTCAATTTGTTCCCCCAGGTCTGGAACATTTTCCTTAAACTCGTCGGTCATTTTTGCCATGTCGTGGCCACTAAGCACCATGCGAGTTAATTTTTTCATTTGGGCACCATCCATCCCCTCCGGGGATTGATACTGGGACTTCATCATTTCATCAAAACTCCCCAAAATTGAATCCTTAGGCATGCATATATCTATACTAAGGGGGTCAGCCCTAGAAGTCTTTGCTACAAAAGACTTCTATAAATTGAAAGAATATTTTACTACATTGACTCTATCTTGTAGAGTCCCTACCAGTTGCTTGGTTACCTCCAATGTGAGGTCAAGTCTGGAGTGTTGGGTCTTCACAAAATCAAATGATTCATCCCCCAGAATTCTGGACTCAGAAATCATCTCCTCTCCCAGGCCAAGGAGTTCCTCAAGTTCCACCTTCCATGCTTGATAATTCTCGATATCACCCTCCCACAGGTCAATAAGAGTCTCCGCCTTATGTATAACATGTTGGGCCGTATATAAATCTGGGAGGGTGGATACCAGGAAATGCTGGGTGTTTCCTATTTGCAGGGTGACCGACTCATCCACTGCCTGGGCCTTCTTCTTCATAATTCATAGGGAGTCTATGTCACTCTACAGTAAATCTTCAGAGGTGGAAGCCTCCGGAGGAGCGGTGTTGATAGGTCGAGCCAGCTTCGTGAGCAACCCCATAAGGTTTGCATTTTTCACCTTTTTTCTTTGAGCCTTTGGGCTTCCTTTTCATAACGGGCCTCTACTTCCCTAGTTGCCTCCTTTAGCAAGTCCACCTTGCCCTATTTTCCCATTTTTCCCAGCGATACCTCTGCAACATTGTAATCTCTAGGTTCTGCAGTTGCTTCACCGGTGCCTGGGGGAGGTGTCGCCACAATGGCAACTGTTTCTCCGCCCGACTCAGTTCAAAGAGTATGAACCATCCAGGATTTCTTAGCCTTCGGTGGGGCCTGGACCTGAGCCATCATTTCGGCCAGGGAGAGAGGAGTTCTGGGAGTGGACAGAGATTTTCTTTTTCTGCTCTCTACTAACCACTGAGGCGGCAGGGGTATCTTTTCTACCAGAGTTTGTTCCCTTGGTTCTTCCCCGGTTCCCTGCGGCTATTGCTCCTCAGTGGTGTGGACCTCATACGTCCCTTTCCCTGCATTTTCTTCTTCATTGGCAACATCTTCCTCAGCAACCTCCATCTCCTTATCCTTGTCCTCTATGTCGGTTGCTCTGTCTGGACTTTGGTTGGCTTCTTCGGGGATCTCCTCTTCATGCTGATCTTCTTGTTGCTCTTTTTGTTGCTCTTGTTGTTGCCCTTATTGTTGCTTAGCCTCTACCGCCAGGGATTCTTCTTCTATTGACACATCTTGTGACAGTAGGGGAGGTACTAGGCCGAGATTTAAAGTTTGGGCCGCGGTAATTACCTGCCCAAAGGTTGCTCCCAGGAGTGGCACTTGGAACATGGCGGCTAGGGTTACGGTTATTACCAAAGGTCTGGTTCCCCTAGCAGATGTTGTTTGTTCATCCTACCTTTGTTGGTCCACCCCCAGACCCTACATTTCTTGAGCCTCAGAGGCAATCTCTGGCTCTGGTTCCTTTTCCTTTATCTGTTCCTCCTTCTCCTGTGCAGGTTCTTGTTCTGCAACTTCTTGCTCTGCCTCTGGGACTTCTATCTCCATTTTCCTGTTGTCCCCCTGCAGGTTTTCAAACTCATCAGTTGAAAAGACATCATCAAATTCCTCTTGTAGAGGGGGACTGGCCAGGACTTTGGTAGGCTCTATTTCCTTCTCCGGTTGTGGGAAAGTGGAAGAGAGGATCTCAACTTGTTGGGTCTGGGACATTCCCAACCCCGGCTCTGTCTTAGGCTTTTTTCTAAGCCTTTTCTTTATTTGGGTAACCAAAGGTGGCCCCGCATCCCTTATTATTGTTTCTTCTATGGGATCCATCCCTGTTGCCTTCACCATTAAGGCTGCCAGCGATGGGGAGGAAGAGGGACGAATTGGCCCAGCCATTAGTACTAGAGTGGCCAACCGTGTTATTAATTTCTCCCTCATCTGTTGGGAGGCTGCCACTGACTGCTTTATTTGTTCCTTTATGGGGACTTCTTGCATAGGAGGGGTTGTATCTATCTTGTTTCCTTTATCTACTCTCTGCGAAGAAGTCCCGGCCCACGGAGTCTATTTTGGTGCCAACTAGGCTTCTCAGCGGGTACTTTCAGGGCACACCTTCTTGAATTAGGCATGACTTCGCTCGACCACCTATCGAGTGAAGTCCTCAATTGTACGCCCTTCCTAGGCATCCCAATTTACCAGTGGAAGGGTCATTGTATCGATCCCCTTTTCTTTGTACTGGGGATCAATAGTGGGGGCGGCATCTAAGAAGTCCTCCGGGAATCTCCAGAGCTTTAGCCTTTGCATCATACCTGTCGTCATCTTGATGTAGTGCTGGCTTTGCACCTCCATGTCATCTTTGCAATCTATCCAGAAATCCTCCATATGGATGTGATGGGGCTCTGAAGCCTGGGGAAGTGCCATTGCAATCTTTCTGTGCGGATCAAAAAAATTTCGCACCAAGTAAAATTCTTCCAAGTTGTAGCTTTTCAATTCATTGTCCACCTCTTTTGCGATGGCCAGGCTGCATGTGTAGTTCCCACAGATGATTGGGAATATAATATTGGGTACCTTCTTCAAGGCAAAGAGTGCATGCACCTCCATTATTTCCCTACAATATTCCAAGAGCACTATCTTGTCCCCACAGTGTTTGGGCAACAAGTAGGGTTTCCCAGAGAATACGGTGACCCTAATGTAAGTGTGTTGTTGGAACTAGATGTAGTAGTGTCCATAACTCTAGACAAAATTCATCACCTCTGAGGATAGGCAGTATCCTGCATCCCAGGTGGGTGTGAGGAGGTGATAGTAAATGAACGCATCCTTTACCCAGGAAAAACTGGGGAAGCTGGCCTCCCATTGAACTTGTGGGAAATGGTCCCACGGTGCCTTTTATCCTAGGCCAATCCCGAGCACGCCATCTATAAGTAGCCCATGGGCATGGGGCCTCTGCTACACCAGGGCCTAGAAAACATAGGAAGACATGTAATATTTTTTCTTTCTGGTCAACTGAAGGAACTGGGAGTCGACATGGTTCAAAATTATTGCTGCCCAGTCAAAGTATCCTCCCTTGGTGGAGATGTCAAGGAGGAAGTTGTAACCACCTAATTTCAGTCTGTCGCAACTATGGACCCTATTTGCCCTAAGTGTGATCATGCCCTCAAGTTATGTCCAAACGACCCTGTTACTGCTTGGCATAATTCTTTTAATCAATTTAATGTC